>JASAMY010002613.1:0-28967 GCA_030248085.1 Paralinhomoeus sp. GSCO2_6 | reverse complement strand
CTCGGGTCTCTTCATCCATTTCCAGTCTAAGTTGGCGTGCTTTCTCTTTTCAGTAAAATTGTCTGCAATTCCCAGGTCCCAGTGTCGCTTGTCACATAAAAACACGCACTTTAAGGCTGTCGAGCAGTTGCGCGATCAGTGGCTGCTGTACCAGTCTTGCGCGAACAGCCGAACTTGACCTTGTACGCGTTTCGGACGCTCTTCGAGCACAGCAACAGTGAGAATGGATTCTGCCATGTGAAAATGCTGCCTAATATCGGGTAGGTCCTGAAAAAAAGTTAAATCTCGTTATGCTCTCAAAACAGTCCCACATCCATGCTATTGGAGGGTGACGGACGCACCATCTGGCCACCTGATGCCAAAAGTCCGAGGCAAATGCGACGGTCATGACGATGACAAAGACGAGAATCGCCTCGAAGAGAAAGGTGATGATGCCCACTAGGAGAAGGCCCACCTGATGCTTGTGAAAGGAGCTCGCGCCTTGCCTGCTGAGTCGCTTCAACACGGCAAAGCACAACAGGTAGCAGACCAAGGAGCAAAGAGCCGCTGACAAAATCGCCACATTTGAGTAAATCTTGTTCGATTCCATGTTCTAGAGCGTTTTGTGCATGCCAACACTGTGAGTGTGCACGTGTTTGTTGACTTGACATGCTGTGAGACATATTTTTGCAACGGTGTTGACTGGCGCTTACACTGTACTTAGAATTTGGAAACAAAAAAGTATGGGAACAACAAACAATAAAATCTCCTGAGCAGTACCAACATCACAGCATGTGATTTCTCACGTCCATTGAGGTTGTATGTGCATAGGTATTCGAGATGAAACACGTAGAAGCTGCTTGACTGCTGCAAAATGCAGGTACCTATGTACCTACACACTACACACATTTCTACCCACACAGTGTTCGGTTCGGTTCGGTTTTATTTGGCCAATCCCAACACATCCCAATGTGTACACCTAATGTAAGTCTGTGGCCAAAGCAAACAACATAGGTATCTATCTAGGTACGCGTGATACTCTGATTGCAGTCGCACGTCGAGCGCTCATAAAATGATTCAAAAACATGACAATAGGTTGTATATTTCCAAAATCAACGTTTTGTCAAAGTCAGAGTGAAGAACCAACCACTCTGAGACTGTCCTTTCTGACGAAGTAGACGTTTCTATTCGTCTGGTTGTCGTAGACGATCTCCGTGTCGATTTGGGACATGAAATAGGCGGGAGGCGAGGCGGCCACAGCAAGTAGAAGGACCGCCAATCGTAAGCTTCGCTTGGAAAACACCTAACATGTACCAATGTACGATGAAGCCGTCATTGAGGGTGATTCCGTAGACTGCAAATGGGTCAAAACTCCAAGCCATACTGTCTTTCAAACCCTTCCCTTTGAAACAATTTTGGTTCACAAGCAACATTGTGCGCATACCATTTTTGTGTGCGCATACTGTGACTCAAGATTCCAAATTCCGCATTCGCCGACCGTGTCGAGCGCGGCCGGCGATGCGACGGCCAGGAGTCGGTTGAGGCTGAGCATCGCGACGAGGCCGTGCTGGGCGACGAAGAAGCAGTGCGCAGCCACCGCGGCCAGGTAGGGGCTCAGGGGCAGGTTGAGCCACTGGGCCAGGACGAGGCGGAGCACGCTGAACCAGTTGTAGCTGGAGCTGGCCGTCTGCGCGCAGTCGACGACGCCCAGCAAGACGAAGACGCGGAAGAAGGAGGAGTCGAACGGCTCCTGGCCGCGTCGAGAGACCAACAGGAGCAGCACGGACGCGTAGAACAGCAGCGCGAACGGGCCCAGAGCCAGCAGCGCCAGCGCCAACGGCTCTGCGGGCACGCCCACACGCACCTGCTTGTATGCTGCTGGATCCTCCAGCTGGTCCGCGACGCTCAGACTGTCTGCGGGGCTGCAAGCGATCGATAATCCTTCGACTGCGGGCAGCGTATGGCCTAGTGGTATAGAGAATCGGCCTCTTGCGCGGTGAAGTCGGTTGGGGGCTCGATTCTCGATGAATCCACGAGATCGAGCACTTCCCTCTCAATGGATTTTCTCGAGCCGTCGCTGCCCTAGATTACAGATGGAGTTCTTCCCGAAATGTCTTCGGCTAATTACCGATGCGGCTCTAGACGGGAAGGCGTCATGGAGATGCGTATGCTCGTACATGGGCCATTGACGGCCTCCTAGCGTCGCCCCAAATCCAACAGCAACCTCGACTGTGCGGAGCGTGACGCACACTCGCACAGACAGGCAAGCACCGCAATGTGCGAAAAGGCGTACGCTACACACAGAGGAGGAGTGCGATGCTTCTATAATTGAAGGCAGCTCCTCTTTCAAGTTTTTTTTTAAACGCACCTCAATATCTCAACTTGTTGCGTCTGGCCAATGTAAAACACGTGCCGGAAACTAGAGGTGGGCACCGGCGGCCGGACTTCCGGCCAGCCGGTGGCCGGCCGGCCGCGGCCGGCCGCGGCTGGCCGTGTGAGAAATCCGCGGGGCGCCGGCTGGCTCCGGTTTCTCATAATAAGTTATCCCCCCATTTTTTATTCCCCCCGGAATACTTATTATGGGAACGAGCCATAATAACTCATCCCACCGGAAGACTTAATATGAAAAATGACTATAATAACTTCTCCCCCTGCCATAATAAGTCTTCCATGGCAAAAAAGGGCAAAAATTGCACAGGTACACGCGCAGCTTGACATCGTGGACGAAAGTCTATCCTGCGGTTCGCGCGGTTGACCAGTGCGCGCTCTGGCATTGCTTTGTTCTTGCCTTGGCGGCAAATCATTTAAGACTTGCTTTTTCTAAGAACCAAACATTAGGTGGCACAGTTGACGAAATATTTTTTGATTTTCGTGAAATTTGGGTTCGTTGGTCAACTTTTCGTAGAGATTCTGAATATCAAAACGGATTTTAAAAATAAAATTTATTTCGCCTAAAAATGAGGACTCGCTGTCTCCACTCCAACAACTGCTATCTCCTTTTGTAGAAAATTACAATCAAATTTTCGGAAGTGCACATTTTTCGGCATTTTCGCTCATTACTCGCCAGTCTTACTCGAGCACGCACACCTCGAGACCACCACCATTCGAAAGAGCATGCGATTCTGCATCGATCCATAGTAAGAAACTTTTAATGGCAGTTTTGGCAAAATGTCAGCAGTTTCGAGACACACTAATGGATTTTACTGGTTAAAGTTTTGCAGCGACCTATCAATTTACTGATTAATTTGACCGACACTGCACTGCCTGCTCTTGAATTCCACCGCTCTCTAGACGACTTTGCTGTCAATGCTCTCTGGGTGGAGACTGCAAGTGCGGCCGCGCGCGTCCATTTCTTCAGCTCCCGCTGAGTACTCTGGCCGCTGGCGGCGCTCTAACTTTATCGTACACGCAAAAGTATGTACCTAATTGGGCGGCGATTGTTCCTCATCGTCCGTGGACGATTCTGCATCGTCCGCGTCAGAGTACTCGGGCGTGGACGACGCGTACAAAAAGTTGCGAGTTGAGACACTATTGCACGGCCACACTTGTTCCAGTATTCTGCGTTGCCTCAGCCATGTGTCAGTTGCAGATGCGCAAAATTGCCAATGGCAGACAAAGGGGAAGACTTATTATGGCGGGGGGAATACTTATTATGGCAAAAAATCATATTAACTTTTCCCACCGGAAGACTTATTATGGATACTGTAATAATAAGTATTCCGGGCGGAAGGCTTATTATGGGGGATGACTTATTTCGTGACACCGGCCGCCTTCTAAAACTGCCGGCCGGCGCCGGCTGGCCAGCATGTTGCCCAGTCGGAATGGATGGCCAGAATGTCGTGCAATACTCTGTGTAGTGTAGTGGGCGTGCAATCTACTTGCCTTTGCAGTTGAGTAATAGACTACTGGGGCGGCGGCTTTGAACATTTGCTCCGGTCTTCATCGGTCTTCATTGAACTCGTGTTGAACGCGCGCGCTACCGTAGTCACGCTTTACTATAGCCGTCACCCTCAAAGAATTTGTCGGTATTCGCATAAGGGTAAAGCGACTAGGAAATTAGCCAAAATTGAAAACAAGGAAGAGTTTACGATGCGTCGTATTCAACAGGTGGAGGCGGCGCCGTCTCCTTGGATAATTGACGACTGCTCTTATACCAAAAATACAAAAAAAGCGGCGGCGGCATGGCTGCACGTCTCTAAAGACACGGCGGCTGGAAAATCTGCACCACCATTGCATACGTCAAGGTGGACGGGCCCGACGGCATTGTCCTACATTTTCTGTAAGCGTCGGCAAAAGCGGCAGCGTCAGCCGTCAGCAAAAGCGTCGGCAGCAGCGGCAACGGTGTCGACGGCGGCGCTGACGACAGCTCCTGTAGCGGCGTCCGCGTCCCTGGCGGCGGCCAGAAGCGCTGGCGGCGGTCTGCGTCTGCCGCACAATGTCTGTCTGTTTGTCTGGTGGTAGTGCGTTCCCGTCGTCTACTGCGTGTGCTTTTTTGTTTCCTACAGAAGTCGCATAAAAAATGAAACAGGTCGAAAACAAGGGCCACAGTACACTCTTTAATACGCTGACAGGCGCGCATTTAACAGAAGATCATTGAAAGACCGGAGGCAACGAGTCGTCAATTTGGCATGGGTCAAAAAGTCCGAGACCGAGACCGAGACCGATGCGAAGACCGAGACCGATGGGAAGACCGTTAATTGTGAATCAGCCTTAATGGATCGATTGGATGCCCAAAAACATCGCCGAAACGGTCCAGCATCTCTCAATTTTGACAGGGTTCCCCTTCTTCTAAATCCTTCCCGCCTACGAAACAATTTTCTGGATCCGCCAACTGTAGCCCTGCCTACAGATGTTCAAAATTGAGTCACGATGGTACTTTCGCATGAAGCGAGATCGGGGCATTCAAAGACCAGGACGTTTGGATGGCCCTCCCAGTACGTCAATCGCTTCCCTGCCCTATAGCTCCTACCCCGCAAGATTTTGCAAAAGAGTGCCACAGGTGCTCTTGGTCAAATTAACTTGCAAAGTGTGTTGGTGTAACTAGGTGCGTGTACCGAATGCCTGTCTTGTAAAAGGTCGTATAGGTATGCACTTCAACTCATTTTTTGCCTCGTTTTTTTTCGGATCGAATGTCACAGTGTGCTCGGCACACAGTGAATGTACGCACATCCGCTTTCTGCCCTGGGATAGCAAACACTTGGTCATCCTCTGCACATACACTAAAAAATTTAAAGCCTCACAAAACCTAGAAGACTACAAGAACTGGAAAACAGCTAACAAAGCAGCAAATAGAGCCATCCTCAGTGAGCAATGTGCGTTTGAAAATGGTTTGGCTAGGCGTGGGAACCGTCGAGAATTTTGGAAATATGTGTGTGGGCGTACCTATGAAGACAATTCCTTCAGTAGCTTCCCTCAAAGCCTCCGATGGCTCGCTTAGGCACACTGATGCTGAAAAAGCCTCGATTTTAAACAATCAATTATCCTCAGTTTTTGTCACTGACAATAACGAGCCATTGGAATTGTCTTCTCAAACCCATGTACGCATGTTACCTCCAAACTTTTCGGAATTTGACATATATCTAGCGCTCTCTAAGCTGCCCAATAAGTTCTCCTCAGGGACCGACGGAATTCCCCAGTACTTATTAAAGCGAGTGGCCCTTGCGATTGCCTACCCACTTATGCGAATCTTCAACTTATCCTTGGCCACAGCCCAAGTACCACCCGACTGGTTGTGCGCTAACATCACACCGGTGTTTAAAAAGGGCGCCAAAAACATCGCTTCCAATTACAGACCAATTTGCATCACCAGCACATCCTGCAGACTTCTTGAAAGCCTTATCAAAAAACGTGTCCTAGCGCACATGCAATCCCATGGGTTAATCAGCTCTGCGCAACATGGTTTCCTGGCCAAACATAGCACTGTTAGTCAACTTCTAGAATGTCTGAATGACTGGACTAAAGAATTGGATGCTAGACAACCTGTTGACATAGCTTACTTGGATATTGCCAAAGCATTCGATACAGTTAGCCACTCAAAGTTGCTGCATAAACTTAAGTGCTATGGAATTGCGCACTCAATTACCAATTGGCTCAGTAGCTGGCTAACAAATCCCACCCAACGGGTTAAAGTAAATGACACTTTTTCTGATAGCGCGCCAGTTGGTTGATCCTCTCGTGCTAGGTCCTCTTTCTCCTGTTTCTTATTTTCATCAACGACCTGCAGTCCTTCACCTTGGTATAAATCGCAAGGAAAGAACAAACTACAGTGTAGGAGGAACACAGCTATCTACGGTAGAAACTATGCGTGACTTGGGCGTCACTGTTTCCAAAGATCTTCGCTTTACTGAACATTGCAACCAGATTAGTAAGGCTGCTGGTCTAAGAGCTTCCGCAATACTAAACTGTTTTCACACTAGAGATTTGAAGGTGTTAAGAGTGTTATTTTGCGCGTTTGTTAGAAGCAGTCTTGAATATGCTTCCCCGTGTTGGAATCCGGTCATGGTTGGTAACACAAGGCAGCTGGAGTCAATTCAGAGAACTTTCACCCGAAATATTCCGCAACTACGCCACTTGTCATATGATGAACGGAGAGAGCGCATTGGTCTTCCCCTCCTTGAGCTGCGGCGGCTACATGCTGATTTAATCTATGTCTATAAAATAATTCACAAACAAACTTCCAATAAATTTGAAGATTTCTTTACCTTAAATAGAGACAGCAGAACGAGGGGGCATAATTTTAAACTCCGTCCACAAAAACACAATACTCAGTATAGAGCGCACTTCTTCTCCAATAGGGTCATTGCTGCTTGGAATGCCTTGTCGGAAGGAACGGTCAACTCCAAAACTATCATTACATTTAAACATAAACTCCTAAAGGAAAACTTATCCCAATTCTTAAATGGTTAGGTTATAAAATCACCTTTTTGGTGTCACCTAGCCATGTCTCGCACGTGATAACGTAAACAGTTGGCGGGCGTAGCATTCCCATCCCTCCTATTTGCTAACTGTGGACAATTGCACTTTGTTTGTTGTGACACATGTGTACCCAATTCGCTCGCTCGCTGTGCTTCGCCTTTGTGCCTTTGTAATGTCGTACACCGTGCTTCGACGAATAAAAAAAACAAAACAAACAAACAAACAAACCGGTCTCCCCGGCGGGAGAGGGAGACTTGGACTTTGGCTCCTTCGAGCGAGAACCGTCTGGAACGTGTTTTTTCTGAATTTTCCCCCTTTTGCAAGCAGTTTTAATTCATACAGAGGAGCCCAACAGCGTGTGCGACCAAACGTTTCGTCGAGCCTACAAAACTAGAGTGAAGTCTAACGTTCTCGTTTCGAATCGAACGTGACTTGTGAAACGTTATCCCTCAATTCCATTAAGGTAAGGAGAGAACACTAAGGATTAAGGAGAGAACACTTCAATTTCAAACTCAACCATTTGAGAGGGCAAAGCAATTTTGCGGTCAAAATTGATGGATTCTTTGTCACTTTTTTTTTCATTTAATACATGGTTTTCCATTAATACTCACTGAAACGCCCCTCGTGTGGCTGTGCTATGTTGTACACATTACAAATGTACCTACTAACCTATCTTTGCCGGAAATATGTGCAACGAATCTGGTACCATGGGGCACTATAGGAGGGGTGGGGTACTATGCAAAGAATTGTGGTAAATGTTTTAGTGACATAAAAATAGCCACCATCCGCCCTGTCGGCAGCGCCGCTGTCACATCTCTGCCTCGATAGAAGCACAGCACCTTTGCCTCTACATTGCCTTTCGCCACTCGACGTCTAAAGTGCAATATAAACAGAAAATACAGATGTAATTTTGAAAATCTAAATGGTACAGGTAATTTACTGCACTAATTGTACATTGTAGTGTGCCCAATCCACGTGCCATACGTTTATACGGTAGCTCGAATTCATACGTATCTAGCTAGAATATTCTTTTTTGCAATAGGTATTCTTTTTATTGTATTCTTAGTAAAAATGGCGAAAAAAATCAAAAAATCTCTGCAACCTTATTCAGTTCTTCGATGCGTCTGATCTGATATGGGGCAGCAGCCGATGTCGTCTCAAGAAAGAAAGAAACGGAAAACGTGCAAGAATTGGGGGCAGAGCCACCGCTAAAGGGTAGTAGAGACATAAGGGCAATTGACGCAAGAACTGCAGCTATTGGGAAGGCTTGATGAGTGATGCTTGTGTACAGACTGGAAGAAGAAGAAGAAGAAGAATCTACCTGACGTGATTCGTCCATTCTCGGTTTTTTTATTGCTGGTTTTTGATGAGAAATGAAAACTCTATTGCGCACACAGTTTTTATTGGGGCCAGTTTTGTTTAACTAAACAATGTACGCATACCGTAAATCCTCCAAAGAACGCCCCCCCATCCTCCTCCAATGAACGCCCCATCCAATAAACGCCCAGGGTAGAGGGTGGGTTGAAAAAATAAACGCCCAGGGCGTTCATTGGGGGATTTACGGTACGTACACGCGTCTAGAGCCCACATACAGTAAACCCTATAATTAGCCCCCCTAGGTATAATTAGCCCTCCCCCCTATAATTATACACACTCCTAAGACCACTTTGAGTTAGTAAGCCCCCCCCCCTATAATTGCGCCTCCTCCCTAAATGGTCTATCCTCTGAAAGGCAACATTTTCCATGTCTGGGTGTATGTATGGTCGCGTATGTGTATGTATGTACACGTATGTGCATGTAAGACTGTGTGACAGTGTGTTAGAGTGTACCAACGTGTGTGCGCAGCGTCTTTTTCCCTTAAAAATCGCCTCCACTCGACTTTTTCTCACCAAAGCTCCCCACACATCGACACTTCCAGTTTGTATGCCCCCCCCCCTATAATTAGCCCCCCCCCCCCCCCTATAATTATACACCATCCTAGAGCTCGAACGAAACAATTAGCCCCGGGGGACTAATCATAAGGTTTACGGTAGGTAGGTACCGTAAATCCTCCAATAGTGCCCTATTGTTTCAATGTCTCTCAAGCTAGAGGGGGCAGTATTAATTTCGTCAGATTTTTGCGCAATTCTGCAGCAAAATTTAACATTAAAATGCCTTAAAATGCACACAGGTAGCCGGAATTTAAAAGTTTAATTGAAATACGTGTATTGCACGCATGATTACACACCATGCATGCACTTTAATGCAACTGGGTAGCGTTCAAAAATTGAAAAATTCAAAAAAATTCAAAAATTGCAACGCGAATTTAAAATTGACTTGTCCCCTGGGGCCTATTGGAGGGGGGCTTCTATTGGAGGATTTACGGTACTAGGGATGAGCATGGGCAGGGCCGGGCCGGACGTTCTTTGCCAGCCGACTTTGATAATTTGTTGTACGTTGTAATGCAACTCCTCCAGCGCCTGCAGGCGCTGCACCTCTGATGAGGATCTCAAGCCAAGCAGCACATAAAGCAAACACTTTCGGCTGTGGAGCTTTCGACTGCACAGCCCAAGAAAAACTAGTTTGTAGTTGCTGGAATCTGAATCTGAATCTGAATCCAGTGACGTGCTGAACCGCCTCTAGACGCTATAAATGGGGTCTAAACAGTGTTATTTAGCTGTTTTATGGTCATAAGACACTGAAAAGCACTGAATTACACCAACATTTACTCACTTTTGTCGTTTTAGACTGAGTGAAAATCCTTTGGGAAAATTCGGGGTGGGGGGCGGGTTTGGGGGGAGTTGAAAAATTCCGCGGGGGCCCCCAACCCCCCCCCCCCAATGGTACAGAAAGTTTGTCCAGCCGCTAGGCGAGGCAAAGGCACAGCGCGGCATTAGGTGTTTGTGCGTGTGTGAGAGAGCGGCCGCGTGCGTGTATGCGAACGGAAACTGACTACAGTATTGTACTCTCCGAGGCCTACTAACCCTGCACCACCATCCTTGCATCAACCTATCGTCAGCCACATGCGGCAGTGTCGAAACATCGGATCAGACGTGGGCAGTTGACGCTTGCAACGTTCGCGATTTTTTTTATTCGCACGACCATCACAAACTTTACAAAACGAAATGCCAAAATGTTAAAGACACTATAAATTGTACACGGAACGTTTTGCGCAAAAAGGAACCTTGTACGTACTTACATTCCATTGTAAGATACAATTGAACTTGTTTTTACAATTGCACCCTGGGGTACTATTCGACAAGTTATGATAGCTTGCAGTTGTACATGTACATAAGCCTCACAAAGTCTACAGATGGGCCTCATGGGTTGAGTGACGGCACTGCAGTTGTGACCTTCCAGAATCATTGGAATGACGTCATTGGTTCCATTCTTCATTCGCATCGACAGACAGTCCTGCACTGTCAGCTTGTTCAGGCCACTCAAAAGCACCGGATGGTAGTTCGGTTCGGCTTTGGGGTCTTTCCAAATGAGGTTGCTTTCCGCCGGCGTTTTTTGCGGGGGTCCTCCATTGTTTTTCCCCTTGTTTTAATTTCCGCAAACCCCCCCGGGTTATCTGTCTTTTTTTACGTGTGCACACGTGTTTTTGCTTTGGCAAAGAGATGTCCCCGGGTCCTGTGGGGTTCATCCCCAGTGTCGTACGCATCCCCCAGGTCGGTTGGCCCCGGCTGAGCTGGGCGGCCTGCGTTTTTCCATATCTCTCGGGCCCTTTCTATGCTGTCTGCCATTTGGTTTGGCACGAAATAGCAGCTTGCAAGCGTGTAGAATCCATTCAACTCTTCGACGCAGAGCTTCTCATGAGCTTGCATTGAATAGTCTGAAAGACGGACAGACATTGAGTATGGAATGATCATAAGCTGCACTGTCATACGGTAAAGAGAGAAATACCGAAACATGGCGCTGTGTTGCAGGTTCGATGTTCATAGTGTGACGCGCAAGTCGCTGTGTCTTTGCTGTTGTCGTGCACGCGCACAACAGGTGCTGAAAGCCCCCTTGGCATTTTGCAGTGCAGTTCGACCAATCCTCGGTGATAGGGCACACTGGAAATGCGGAGGTGCATAATTCAAAAACATGCGTGCTTGCGTGCGTGCGTCGTGCGTGCGTGCGTGCGTGCGTGCGTGCGTGCGTGCGTGCGTGCGTGCGTGCGTGCGTGTGTGCGTGCTTGCGTGCGTGCGTCGTGCGTGCGTGCGTGCGTGCGTGCGTGCGTGCGTGCGTGCGTGCGTGCGTGCGTGCGTGTGTGCGTGCGTGCGAGGTCGCACTTTTCTCGCAGCAGTTTCCATAGTATGACTTTTCGCATTTGCACGCCCCTCGTGCACTCGACGTGCACCGCCATTCTCCGCGGTTGAAGCAAGTCGCACAGCCCGTGTCTGCAATGTAACGCAACGACACAGTACGATTTTAACCTACTCCAATGTGTACATCGTGCGTGCAGTTGCTTCGCTCTCACAGTACAGACTGGGCAGAACAGTACAGTACAGTACAGTACAGTACAGTACAGTAAGTACAGTACAGTACAGTACAGTACAGTACAGTACAGTACAGTACAGTACAGTACAGTACAGCACAGTACAGTACAGTACAGTACAGTACAGTACAGTGCATTGTACCAACAACGATTTACAGTCTAGCTAGCGTTACTTACCCTACCACGCCACTGCGTTTACCTGCTGGGATCAGCTCACAGATCGCATTGTTTTTCGTTCCGCAATTTTTCTCGTGCCACGTACGCTCCGTGTTCAGCGATAGCTTCATGCAGTGCAGTAGGGAGGTTTGACTTTAATCGCAATCAAAATTCCAAATTCCGTGGGATACACGTGTGGCATATGGATGTCCATCAGATTCCAAAAGAAATAATAGTGGTGCTGCTTGCCATACAGGTCTGCGCGGGCAATGACGCCAATGAATGGGTCACGATCTCTGCGTAGCTTCGCTAGCCCCTACATTTAGACTCCGTTTGACTTTGAAAGAATGCAAAATGCATCTATATACAGCTGCAGGTGAACTCTAATAAGGAGAAAGGAAATATCAAAAATCACATTCGCGCAAAGTGCAAAGCTACAAATCAAACAAATGTAGACAGCGCAGCGCAATGCTGTGCAGTTCGTCGTGTACTTCCGAGCTGTCCGGCCAAGCCAGTCTTCCTCTGAGTGGGCTCTTCTGGCTTGCGAGCGATTGACAGAAAGCCTAGACGTGTAGGGTCAATTAGGAAAGCACTGTAGCGCAACTGTTGCCCTTTTATTCGCCTATGAAGCACTTCGGCTCAGAAGAAAATCGGAAAAACTACAGAAATCGACACACCAACTGCTGGTACGCGGTTGTTTCTTGATTGACCGCAGCGAACCAGCGAGGGGCGTTGCCTTTCGACCGCGAAAAACCAGGCGGCAGGCAACTGGAGATGTCGCGTCCACCGCTCAACTGAACTTCTTCTGAACTGAACTGCCTAACAGCCACCACTTTAGTGAACAAGGAGCAGTAGTAGTAGACTGTTGCTCCATTAAAATATGAATGGCGGGCCCACGTCCACGCAATGCACTTCCCGTTGCGGTGGCACTTGTCAATGCAAGCCTGCCGTCCCGCTGTAAGAAACTTTGAGAAAGTTCCTGTCAATTCCAAGTTCTTTATCATAAACCCTAGACGAAGAAAGCGGTCGTCGCAATTCAGTGCTTTTGTTCCGCAAAAAGTCAGTTGCAACAACCTGCACTCTCCCCCAACAATGCCATGCACACGTAGAATTGAGGCAACCAAATCAGATTCATCCTGCCTTCTTCGGCTTCTTTTTGCGGCGACAAGAAGACCACAGCCTGTATCGTCCTTATCGAGCAAGTGAATACGTGTGCTGTGCTTCTGCTGGCTGCAAATTGCAACAATATCGCGCTTGGCACTTGCAGGGGTGCGCGGAATGGCACACTCCAGTCGTCATCGATCACTAAAGGATGTGCGCTGCTGCCCAATTAATTAACACATGCAACAGTCGTTTTATTCGGCATGACAACAGCAAGAGCACAACATGCTGAACTATTGCGTGATAATTATTGGGTGAGAGCTGAGAAACGTAGAGACCACCAGGGAGGGGGGTGGGTTATTGTGGGGGTGGGCTAGCTTTTGGAGGGGGGGGGGGGGCTAGCCAAATTATACATAGGGTGTTCTTGTCGTTATGCGTCTCCGCTTTGTTGAACAACTATGCAATAATAAAGCGACAAAGCGACACATTTTGTCTACGTAGCTTGTGTACAAAATTCGACTATTTCGGCTGCGTATCGCGGCAGTTATGAGCGAATGCATCGTCACACTTATCGTGCTTGGGTCACTTACCGTGCGAGTTACATTTTACAATAATCTTAAAAAAACTGACGACAAGGTTGGATTTACGAGAAAAAATGTATTGACCGTGTCCACTCACTCCACTTTCCCCCCCCCCTTTCTTGCCACAAACATTCTGTGCAATCGTGGAACACCTTTCGTAATGAGACTGTGCAATTGAATTTTTTTTCCGCAAAAATACAATGTAGGTAAGTATCGCTATTTGAACAGTTTTGGCACTTTGTTCAGCATGAGCATGTGGGGAAAAGTACAGAAAGTATTATGGGGGGAGTCCAAACGCTACAAAAAACACCAAAATAGGCACGTAAAAACTTTGACAACATAACAAACCTGTTTGAGTCTCGTCTCCGTGTTTGCGTCTCTTGTTGCGTTTGGTGGGCACGTAGCGGTTGGTGGTCTTCCACATATAGTAGCACTCGACGATGTCCCCACAGCCCTTCCACGGCAACTGCAAGACACGCCAGTCACTATTGGAGTCATTCGGCAAGCGTGCGTGCGTGCGTGCGTGCGTGCGTGCGTGCGTGCGTGCGTGCGTGCGTGCGTGCGTGCGTGCGTGCGTGCGTGCGTGCGTGCGTGCGTGTGTGGGGGGGGGGGGGGGGGCGGCGGGGGGGGCGTGCGTGCGTGCGTGCGTGCGTGCGTGCGTGTAAAATCGCGTTGTGGTCCTGTGGTACCTGTGTATTAATTCAGACAAAAAAAGGAGGGGAGGCTCTTGCACCAGCGCCGCCACTGAGGGGTTCATCTAAGGTGTTTGGATTAAATCAAACGCCCAAGACTGATTCACCAATTCGCAAAGCCAAGTCCCCACCGCCAAAGCTCAAAAAGGTTTCAACCGATCAACATAAACTGAGCAGCAATGAGCAGTCGATCTGAGTGCGATTTTAGCTTCGTCCTTGTATTAGAACTCGTTCCACTCGTTGAGATGTTTCACAACACAAGTATATATTTTTAAATTGTAAAACAACAGACTTTGTAGGTTTCTCAATGGTGGTTGTACAATGATTGTAAAAACGCAGAAATCATTGCACAGAGCAGACACGACCATTTCTGGGAGTTGGAATGGAATTGGGAGCGAGTAGCTCAGTGGTAAGGCGTTGGGCTCGGCGCGCTCGCAGTCGGGGTTGGATGAACGCTATCATAGCCCACGGTGTATCGGGGCTTCGGCCCCAAATCCGAGCCAGGGGGGCGGCCCACCTATACCCTCGCGGATGAAGAATGTTGTGATGCAGTGATATTAAGGAAAAATTTGCAGGTGGCTGCAAAAAAAGGTGAATATGTGACGCTATTTTGTTAAAGTCCAGTTTGAAAAAGAGGGGTATTAATCAAGGCACGCCTAAAGCCACTTACGCTTTGCAGCTGATCAACTTCAGTTTGAACAAACCGTGTACAAAACTGAACCAAACGCAGCAACACGTCACATATTTGGCATTTTTTGTGTTCGCGTGCATAGGAAGGTGCAGTGGCAATTATTAAGACCTACACACACTGTACTCACATATGCCGCATGGCATGACCGAATGCCACTTGGTTGTGAGACAGACAGGAAGGACCGCATGACCTGCCACTTGGTTGTGAGACAGACAGGAAGGACCCCATGATCTTGCACACAGAACACGATGCACGCACAGCCTCGCACGCACGCATGCACGCAGGCACGCACGCAAGCACGCACATGCATGCACGCACAAGATGTAAAATGGTGCATGGCACTATGGAAACGTTGTAGTTCATCATTGGGTGAAATGCCAAAAGGGGAATGACAAATGGAGCCAGTACAGTCTACACATCACTAACTGTGGTGACAACCCACATGTCACAAATGTTAGCAAGGAGCCGATTATTTATCGAGGAAGTTTGGCTGTGCCAGGTCCATGGTAATGGCCAATGGCAACGCATTGTCCGAGAGAGATGAGATGCGAAAGGGTTGCTGTTGCGTTTTGGCTGAATGAGGTGGCTCGCACAAAAAATGCCAAATATGTGACGTGTTGCTGCGTTTGGTTCAGTTTTTATACACGGTTTGTTCAAACTGAAGTTGATCAGCTGCAAAGCGTAAGTGGCTTTAGGCGTGCCTTGATTAATACCCCTCTTTTTCAAACTGGACTTTAACAAAATAGCGTCACATATTCACCTTTTTTTGCAGCCACCTGCAAATTTTTCCTTAATACAGTGTTTTTTCATAAGACAAGCATTGATACGCAAAACCTATGCAGGCACGCACGCACGCTCGCACACATGTATGCACGCACGTATGCGCGCCCGCAAGTATGCACGCTCGCACGCACGCACGCACGCACATACAGACATACAGCAGCAGACCAGAACGCACACATGCCCCAGCGTACCAAAAAAACCAAATGTAGCGTGTCCAGTGGAATTCCTCAATCGCAGTAGGAGACACGCATCGCATAGAAACGCGCCAAAAATCGGTTCAGATAATCAAAAGTTATAGACAATCAAAAAATCCAAAATCCGCGCTGATACAGCGTACACCCAGGCAAAGAAGTGTGCCGCGCGTTACTTGCAACCAGTCCGATGGACATGCGCGTACGATGGCGCGATCGAAGCGTGTGAGCGTGTGTGTGCGTGCATGCGCATGCAGTCTTGCTATAGTGCTGCGCCATAGGCATTACATTATGTGCGTGCGTGCGTGCGCTTGCAGTTGTGCTATATTGCTGCGTTTTAGCATAGTGATGTAAAGTATGAAAATGATGCCTATGACTAGGCGGTCAACTTTCGTGTTTTAACCGAAATGATCCGGCCTACCCACATCGAGTTGTTTGTGAAGCAGCCCATTTGAAGGTGTGCGTGCGTGCGTGCACATTTGCAGTGCCATATTGGTTCGTCGGAGCATAGCGATGTAAAGAATCAAAATGATCTACACGTGCAGGCGGTCAACTTTTGTGTTCTAGCCGAAGTGATCCGACGTACCCACATCGAGATATTGCGATTTTCCCAAAAGTGAAAATATTTTGGTGCGTCGGAGCGCGTTGGCACTAAGGAATAAAATGTTCCCTACCAATCGGTGATCAACTTTATTATTGACCTCAAAGCCATCCGAGCTAACCACTCCGAAATATCGCCGATTTTTATTAATTTTCCAAGAGTGTAGACATATTGGTGCGTCTTGGGTGACTAATTTTTCAATGGGGTCTATTCCAGGTCATGGCGATCAACTTTCTCCATTATAGCGAAACTCTCAGATCAACGGTTGAAGCGCCTATAGAGGACAAAGTTTTGCCCAAAAAAACGACTATGTCCGAGAAAAATCGTCAAAATGGACCATAGCTACACATTGCCACGGCCTAGAGCCGAATGCTTTGGGCGACAAGAATCCCATCATGAGCCGCCAACACCTGCAAAGTTTCATGCCGATCGAGAGTATCGTTCACGAATGGCGGTCCAAAAACCTGGCAGAGAACACGAAAAAAAAAGGACGCGCTTTCGAAACATTTTTGGAACTATTGACCCCCTACAGTAAAACAAGGAAATGCGTTATGGCGCGTTCGATGCCCCAGAAGAAGGCGGTTCATTTGAGCCATAACGCGACGAAATCCGTTCTGGCAATCAAAAGTTATAGGCGATTGAAAATTCGAAAATGCGCACTGAACAAGTGGTCACATATTAGGGTTGTACGCTGACGCGTACACCCTGATTCGCGCGTGGCCCTTCCCCGCTGTCGGACTTTGCCTACGCCTACACGGTGTGTTGGGATTGCGCCAAATGAAATATACCTAGTTTAGAAAATAGTTGCTGTTTTTTAATAGTTTAAAAAAAAATAGAACCACGCCACCTGCGTAAAAATGCAGCTCGACTCGTCTATCGCGGACGATGCCCTAACCACTAGGCTATGCCGCCCAGTGCATTTTCATTGTTTACGCGAATCGTAAGCAGACCGACGAAAAAAATTCTGCCGAAACGAAAGGAACATGTTAGTACCTAGGTCGACACCAGTGAGTGAGGAATCTGGGAAGGCCAAATGTTATTACTATTGTGCTTCTCTGAATACGCTTAGGTACCGTAAATCCTCCAATAGGAGCCCCCCTCCAATAGTGCCCCCATCCAATCCTCCAATAGGAGCCCCCCCCCCCGGTTAAGGAGAGGTTGAAAAAATAGTGCCCCGGGGGCACTATTGGAAGATTTACGGTATGTAAGGTACTGTACATATTTACGGCATCCGTGTTTAGCGGTGGCTGGCCCCTATTCTAGGCAGCTTAAATATTGTGTCGTGGCCGAATGAAAGCATTTTGAAGAAAGGCGCAATGATCAGACGGTACAACATTTCGTTTTTGTGGTTGTTGTTGGGCAACGCTAGGAGGCCGTCAATGGCCCATATATGTATGGCGTACCCATCTCTATGACGCCTTCCCGTCTAGAGCCACACAATTAGGCGAAGCCAATCGGAAGGACGTCATCTGTAGTTTAGGGCAGCGACAACACCAGACCCGTTTTTTTTTGTGAATCCGTCAAGAATCGAACCCAGAACCGTCCGTGCAAGAGGCCGATTCTCTACCACGACTTCGTCCGCTGCCCGGGTTCAGAGTCCTTTCAGTTTGATTCTTCGAATGTTTCGTCGGGTCAATATTAGAATCGGTCGCTCAGACTTGTCATTCAGCTGTGGTGTCTTGGTAGTTAGTGTTGGGTGAACATAATTTCTTTGTCATGGCTCATAGAGAGAGCACATTTTCGTTTAGCTACACAGGCGCCTGGAAACGGAGCACCAGCTACGGAAAATAACTGTTTCAAGTCTGTGTCATCGGCTTGTTATCTCGCCCGATACAGCAGCAGCGGAGAGAAGTCAAAAAGACGCGCACGCGGACGCCACACACGCATCTGTTTCGCAAAACGGACAATGGGGGGACGGACTCGAGACGACGCACACACGAACGCGCACGCACGCACGCACGCACGCACGCACGCACGAGCACACCCCCCACTCGGTCGCTAATACGCGTCGTCCCCGTCTCATCTAGTCGAGGTGACGCTCTCAAAACAGCAGATCACGTGTGTCTCCATTCCCAGAGTGCGTGCGTGCGTGCCAGTACGTGTGTGCGTCCTGGTCCAGTTGCTCCAATTAGAGCCCCATTACTGTATTGCTCTCCGATCCCAAGTACAATGTATGCGCATTCTCCCAACAAAAGTTCAATCCAATTGTCAGGTTCCTTTATTTTCCCTTTCGCTTTCGCGCCTCAAGGTCGACGCCACAATAAGACAAGGAAAGTTCATCCAAATTCTCGAATCCGCAAGGAAATGGCAGGGGGGGGGGGTGGTGCCGCGTTGTAAGTGTTGGCCCCCACATGTGTACGTCCAAAAGATGTTGCGAGGGGGGGGTGTCCTGCGGCGAGCCACCCCCCCCCCCCACCTCTCTCTCAGCAGCGCTGCCCCCTCCTTTAGTCACACACACACAGACAGACAGACGAACACACACAGCTCTCGGCTACACACTCGGTGGGGGCGCGGGCGCACACACACACACGCGCGCTTCGCAGTCTCTCTCTCTCTCTCTGTGTGTGTTGCTGCTGCTGCTGCTCCCTGTCCGTCTGTCGGTCGGTTTAGTCCGTCCGTTCGTGCGTCCGTCGGTCGATTCCGTCGTCGACGCGCCAGCAGCAGTCACTTGGTCGCGAGCGGGGATTTGGGGGCGCGCGGATTCATTTCAAGAATACTCCGGGAAAATGGCGACAGCCAACACGGCCAACAAGTACCGAGTGGGAGGTGCGGATTTGATTTTTTGTGGCGTTTGAATTTGCCGGCTTTTGACGCGTTTTTTTTTGGCACGCACCCAGCTGCATTTTTTTTATTATCCGTATGTTCTTAGGTACGTCATATTCCAATTGTCATTCTTTGGGCCCTAGTAAAAAAACGAACCTTTCCTAATGTGTTTAGCTGGTAATTTTGGGGAACTTTGTCCCGCGAGCGAAATCGGTTTAAGCGACTGTGCGCAAATGTTGGGCAGCTAACTTTCTTTGTAATGGAAACTATGCTGAACCTTGAAATCTTTGAAATTGTTTTGAATTGGAAAGCACTAGCGTAGCTCGATGAATCCAACGTATATACACCCTTAAATGAATTTTTAATTGTGAATTTTGAGTAGCGGGCTGAATAGGGTCGCTTGTGACTTTGCACAGAATGTGTGGAAAACGGAAAATGCGTTTTGCCAGTGACAGTGAGACACTTTCTAATCGTTCTGTCCTGACCAAGTCTCGAGCACCATATTGCGCTGCGTTTTCCGATAGATTTGACATAGAAAAATGTAGCAATTTCTCGCGCGTTTTTGTTTGTGCGTGTTGAGAGCCGCTTTTTTCCAATCAAAGTTCAAATTCGAACGCCAGCGATTCGGCGGCCGGGCCTTTTTTCCAATCTAGCGTTAACCCTGCGTTGAATCGCGGCGTCGGGCCAAGTTAACCCCTTGGCTTTTGCCCAGCCCGCGTTGATTTTCGCTTAATTTGCCCTCATTTTTGGCACTTTTTCAACTTTGGTCGGCCAGTCATAATCGCGGAGGAATGACGCCCTGTGGCTGCGTAGCGCGCCGCACCGGCTACGCGCGCGGCAAATAACGCCGCGCCGACGCCGCCTCTCTCCCCCCTTCTCTCTCCGTTGGAGGGGGGGGGGGGTGGAGAGGAAGGGGGTGCTCTCCTCAGGCGCCAGAGGGGGTGCTGCCACGACGCACACAACGCACGTGCGCTGCTGTCAGTGCGTGCGTGTCTTGCTGTCACACGACTGGTGCTCCCCCCCCCCTCGTCGGCGGTGGCGAGCGCACGCGAGAGCGAAATGCTCCACCGGAGGGAGGGGGGAGGGGGATGGAGAGTCCATTCTCTCTCTGACCAAAGAAGACTGCCGTCGTCGCCGCTTCGTCTCTACTTCTTTCCGCGCGCGCGTCGTGAACGATGGAGGGACAAAGGGTTAACTGATGGACTTTTCTACACTCCTGGGGGGGGGGGTTCCTCTCCACCCCAGGGAGAGAGAGAGAGAGGAGATGGGCGGACAAGTGAGGTGGGGGATGCTGTGGGCTTGGAAATGGGGACTGGCTTGTTTTCTTCGGTTCTGCCCTGAAGCTGTGCTGCCCTGCCACTCACATGAGGGATGACAGCTCGCATGTAATCCTCAGCAATTCACTCAAAACAATGCCACAGCACTGCTGCTTTTGTGTGGTGGCTCTGTTGACTGGACAGTTTTCCTGATGGACACAGTGTTCAGTTCAAGATTAGGCTCGACATGCAAGGCCTAAGGCATGCCTTGTATTCTCCCTCAACTCAGCCAGCATAGTGCAATGTGTTGTCACTGCTTCTAATCTGAAAACAGTGTCGTTTGCACTCAAATGCACCAAGTACAAACAACACGTTCAATGTATCTTTTTGCGTCACTGAATGTACACATGTACATTGTACGTCTCAACAGTACGGTTTTTGTACACGAATTTGGACATGTACTTGTACATGAATTTGTATTTGTGCATGTGGGTACGTTGTACCTGCGAACATTGTACATTCTAATTTCCGAAATTACGGAATTTGCAGCATGTTTGACCTCGTTTCAGACTACGTTTACTTTGAGACGACATCGGCAGCGCCATATCAGATCAGACGCATCGAAGAACTGAATAAGGTTGCCAGATTTTTTGGATTTTTTTAACCATTCTAGCTAAGAATACATATGTACCTATTGCAAAAAAAGAGTATTCTATATTCCATAAACGTATGAATTCGAGCTACCCGCGCATTGGCACGTACCTTGGATTACAATGTACTACTTATTTTTTGTACAGTTGTCTCCCATACACTAATAACTACCGCTTTGCTTTTTTTAAAATTATATCTGATTTTTCTTCAGACGTCGAGTGGCAATGTAGAGGCAAAGGTGCTGTGCTTCTATCGACGCAGAGATGTATCAGCGGCGCTGCTCAACACTGCCGACAGGGCGGATGGTGGCTATTTTTATGTCATTAAAATATTTACCGTAATTCTTTGAATAGTAGCCCCCCACTCCTATAGTGCCCCCTGGTACCAGATATTTTGGGCAAATAGGTACATTTGTAATGTGTACGACACAGCACAGCCACGTTGAGCGAAACAGGAACGTTATACTTTACTCTACTTTTGTAGCGTTGACGAAACGTTTAGCAAAACGTTTTTCCGCACACGCTATTGCGTTCTCCTTTATGCATGACAACTGCTTACAAAAGGGGGGAAATTCACAAAAAAAATATATTCCAGACCGTTCCCGCTCGAAGGAGCCAAAGTCCAAGTCTCCCTCTCCCACCGGGGAGACCGGTTCGGTCCCGGACACCATCCAGACCGGTCAGCCGGTGGTTCAGAACGGCACTCCTCCTGTCGAAGCTGTCGACGGCATGTCGTCGACAGCTCGGCAGCAGCAGCAGCGCAGGACTGAAGGTGCGTTCGATATGGATGTTGTGAATAATTTGAGAGCAGCTGGCTCAGTGGTAAGGCTGTGTGGTTGGGGGGTTCAACTCCCTTTCCCCAAGGTCACTGAGTTACGAATGCCCTGGGGCAGAAGGATGGACGCTCCCATTGCCCACGGTGAAGGGCGGCTCGGGGGCTTTGGCCCGAAATCCGTGCCAGGGGGGGGCGGCCCACCTTCCTCTGTCGGTTTGTTTGTGCGTGGGCCGCTTCTATGATCCCTGGGGGCCTCTCTCTGGTCCCACACAATTGACCGCTGCTAGCGAGAGATGAGACCCAGTCAGCCACATCCTGGGGGGTACCCCCCCCCCCCCCTAACGGATGAATAACGCCATTGTGCTGCACTGACAATCGCGATTGGTCCCTTCCCAATGTCTGGTGTTGTCTACACTTGCACTGTGGTGTTGGGGATTTCGCCAAAAATATATATTTTTTTTTGCCTAAGGCTTGCCTACGGGTGCGGAAGAGTTGGACGCGGAGGCGCTGCACGCCCTGCGGCACAAGGAGCTGTTCCTGTCGCGGCAGATCGAGACGCTGCCCGCGACGCACATCAGGGGCAAGTGCATGGTCACGCTCTTGAACGAGGTCGAGGCCCCAGACGACTACCTAAAGAGAGCTGTGAGTCGGTGGCACGGACCATTTTGTCGGGTTCCTTCGAGTGGCTCAGACTTTTGCATGGTTGACGACGCGTAGTTGAGCTGCCCGCACTGACACGCACGCACGCACGCACGCCGTGGACGGCGAATGGCGTAGTGGTAGAGAATCGGCCTCTTGCGCGCACGGTGCTGGGTTCGATTCTCGCTGGATCCACTAAACACGAGTCTTTTCCTCTCCATGGATTTTCTCGTGCAGGTCGCTCGCTGCACTAGATTACAGATGGCGTTCTTCCGAATGTCTTTGACTAATTATGCGGCTCTAGACTGGAAGGCGTCGTGGAGAAGGGTATGCTTTACGGGCCATTGACGGCCTCCTAGCGTTGCCCCCTAATCCAGCAACAAAAACGCACGCACACGCACGCACGCACGCGCGCGCGCACGCACGCGCGCACGCCCGCCCGCACGCCCGCCCGCACGCACGCACGCACGCACGCACGCACGCACGCACGCACGCACGCACGCACACACACACACACACACACACACACACACACACACACACACACACACACACACACACACACACACACACACACACACACATACCCACACACGCGCGCACACACGCGCACTGATATGCGTCCGAAATGTTTCAAGTCTTTATATATAGCAAAAGTGTATTCTTTTCCTGGTTGCTGCTGTCGTTTTTTGAAGCTTTTTTGTAACCGGTTTTTTTAAGTTTTGGGGGGGGGGTGGGGGCGTAAGCAGATTTGAAGAGGGGGCTGTCAGAGCGTAAAAAAGTGTACCTAAATAATGTCTAGATAGGCACTTTATGGTCAAAAATGGGCTAAACTAGGCTATAAATAGCGTTATTTAGCTGTTTTAGGGTGAAAAAACACTGAAAAGTACGAAAAATACACTACTTTCTATAGTTGTAGACAAGTTGGCAGACTTCAGGAAAATTCTGGGGGGGGGGAGGGTTTGGGGGGTGGGGGCTGGGTGGGGGTAAAATTCCCAGTGGGTGGGGGGGGGGGGCAATCCCCCCCCAGGTTCGGGTATTAATGGCGGCAACCCATTTCAATTTTTTCGGCAAGGGAGTACGCGCACGCACGCACGCACGAACGCACGCACGAACGCACGCACGCACGCACGCACGAACGCACGCACGCACGCACGCACGCACGCACGCACGCACGCACGCACGCACGCACGCACGCACGCACGCACGCACGCACGCACTGGCACCCTTATGCCCTTCTCTTTGCAGGACGCCTTCTTCTACTCTCTCGTCTACGACCCGGAGCGGCGGTCGCTGCTCGCGGACAAGGGAGAGATCCGCGTGGGCGACAAATACCAGGCCCAGTGTCCTCCCCTCCTGCTAGGCACTGCCGAGGGGGTCGGCAGGGTGCCCCTCCTGCGAGAGGGGCACCAGCAGGGGGGCGAGGAGGAGGGCAAGAGCGAGGAGGAGATGGAGACGCTCCTCTTCCACCCCTATCACCCCCTCTCCGACCGCGACATCGATCAGTTTCTCATCGTCGCCAGGTGGGGGACCGCGGGGCATGGAATGCGCGTGCGTGCGTGCGTGCGTGCGTGCGTGCAATCAGTGGTTAAATGTGTGCGTGAATAAGTCGGCCAGCAGTAATTGTTTGTTTTTGTTGGATATTTTTTGAAATACACGCCGCAAAACGTGTTCGGCGTCCCGGTTTGTTTTGTAGTTCTTTATCGCTCCTTTCGGGCTGAATTGTAAATGCGTTGTAAAGGGACCTTGTTTTGAAATGTTTTTGGTTCGATCCACACAAAATTTGCGGACGCATTCTGAATTCGCATTTTTAGGGTGATTGCTTGCGAGCAGACACGTTAAGGCAATGAATGACCGAACAGGTCAAGGGGCTACATTTTGGGCATTTGCGGGGATGATATTAAACATTTTCTATCTGCATATTCTTATATGGGATGTGCGAAACATTTGCAGGGCGGTCGGTACCTTCTCTCGCGCTCTCGACATCGCCTCGGCCACGAAACTGCCCACGCTGCAGGTACGCTTGCGGTTGCTGATTTTTTTTTATCTTTTGGTTGGAACCTAAGGAAAAAGCCACCCCCCCCCCCGCCAAGTACCCCCTCTTCAGCCCCCAATAGTCCTAGGCATTCGTCACTAGTCAATCAGTTCATACATGTAGGGGATGGTGGCCCCCAGCCGGAATTTTGCCCCCCAGCCCCCCCCCCCCCCAGACTTCCCCAGACTTCGTCCCCTCCACTGAAAAAACCCGTTTACATGTAGGAAGGCCATCACCACGCAGGCCCATTGGCCATTAACCCTTTGTGGTCTGTGGGGGTCTGTGTGTGTGACGAGTAACTCTTTTTCTCGCTAAACAGAACAAATGTTTCATGAATGCGTCAAGTTTGTGGATAGAAACAGCAGTTTTGTTTCCATCGAATTCTGTGGAATTGGCGTCTGTGGAATTGGCTGTTCCATACCTGTAACTGGGGTGGGTTTGGGTGGGTTCCCCCCCCCCCCCCAAGGTCTTAGGTCTTAGGCTTACCCACACCCCTCCCCCCCCCCCCCCCCAGAATTTTTAGGAACTTTAGCGTAGCTACTTAAACGTTTTTGAGCAAAAATCCACCAAAAATACGTATATTGCGTTATTTAGAGTGTATTTTGATTAAAAAGTACCTATTCTGGGGTTTTTACAGTGCATTTTTGACTGAAAATCGATCAAAAGTACCTATTCCTTCCTCCCCAGACCCCGCCCCCCCCCCCTTCGCCAGTTTTTACCCCCCCCCCCCCCCCCCCCAGAAAGTGCCCGAACCCTCCCCCCCAGGTCCAATTCCCGGTTACAGGTATGGTTTGGCCATCGTCTTTAGTGCCAATCTGTTGGCTTTGCTGACAATATGGGTTTTTGAAACCCATTTTTCATGCAAACCCGTATTGATACGCTACTGGCCAGTTAAGCCAACCCGGTTGGTGTAAAATGGGTATAAATAGGCTCTAAACAGTGTTATTTAGCTGTTTTATGATCATATAACACTGAAAAGCACTGAAAAACACCAACATTTACTCACTTTTATCGTTTTAGACAGAGTGAAAATCCTTTGGGAAAATTCTGGGGGGGGGGGGGGTCGGGGGGGGGGGAGTTGGGTGGGTGTTGGAAAAAGAGTGCGGGGCCCCCAACCCCCCCAACCCCCCCCCCAACCCCCCCCCCAGTTACAGGTATGCCCGTTAGGGGAGCCAGCACCCCCCCCCCCCAGGAACCGTGGCTGATCGGGTCTCTCATCTCTCACTAGCAGCGATCGATTGTGACCAGAGAGAGAGGTCCTCCCGCGATCATAGAAGCGGCCCACACACAAACAATCAAAGTACCGTTAACCCTATGCTCTGCCCCCCTCATAATTACCCCCCCCCCCTATAATTATACGGTATGCATGAAAACCGCCCCACTAGAGTATACGGTATGCAAATAGGCGAGCGCAGCAGCGGAGAGTCGCGACGTGACGCTCTACCACGCGATGGCGCTGCTACATCAGGCCGACTCTGAACTAGGTTTGGGTTTTTTTAAAGAAAATTAATTTGTGTCTATTAAAGTGAATCTCGCTCAGACTCATACACCATTGGCATGACACAGCCCACTGTTCAATACGCGAACACAGCATATGGCATGTCTCGGTGCCCAATGGTGTACTGTTGCAGGGGGGGGGGGGGGTGATTGAGCATACGCGTGACCCTATTTAGCTCTAGTTGGGATGTTTTCTTTTTCCTTTTTCTTTTTTTTCTTGGGGGGGGGGGGGGGGGTCCAAAACGAAAGGTGGATGCTGCGGGGGAAGGGGAATTGAATCACTTGTTACCAAAATGTCGTTTGCGTAGCTACTTTTATATAAAAATTAGGTATATGCGGTTCAGCGCTATTTTTGTTTTACGATCGTGAAACGCTGAACTTGTGAAACACTGAAATTAGCTCCCGGGGGCTTATGTATCGTTGGGGGGGGGTGGGGGGGGGGGGTGGGGGGGGGGGTGGGGGGGGGGGGGGGTGTGGGGGGGGGCGATTATAGGGGGGCTAATTTTGGAGTGTGGGTTTTTTTTTATCGATTTTGAAGTGGGTGTTGGAAAAGGGGGTGGGTGGCTGGGACCCCCCATACCACCACTCTAGCAGCGAGACACTTTTATTTAGCGTAGAGATTTGTATTGGAGAATGGGTTTCATGAATGCAGAAATTGATGCAAATTCAATCGAGTTTATTCAAAAAAAAAATCGTTCTAGGTCGCGCCATGAAGTATTTGGTGCCCCCTCCGGTCAAGCAGGAGTACCCGCTCGAGTTAAACGCCGCCACGGCCAACAAGACCACGCGTCTGGGCGGTCCCATTCTCTGCAGGTATTAATTCTGATATTTTAATACCTATGAAATGAAACACTAAACATACATGACTATTCTGATACATGAGTGCACTGAACAACACTCGCCTCATGCGGTATATATGGACCGACTGAAACATTTCTGTGCGCTTGGGAGCATGCAAACGTTTTTTTTTTCTGCATTACCAAGGAAATAGTTTATTATTATTTTGACTCTTCCCATTTGTCCAACGGTTTTTTTTAAATATATTTCATTAGATCAGCCAACTATGCAGTCGATTCGTTTTTGCGCTGAATCGTCTGAAGTTTGTGACAAACGACAATGGGAGATCTCGTTCTCTAACGAATTTTACTTTAGAAATGCGCGCATTTCACTACGCTGCGAATCATTCACACGCAATATTTTAATTTTCACGTATCTCCCTTGCAATGAAATTGACGAAGCCATTAATGGGCGCTTCTAAATAAAATAAATCCGAAAACGAAACAATAGAAAATTCAATGCATTTCAGAGATCAGATTGAGGAGTGGTCGGCGGCGGAGGCGAATCTCTTCGAGGAGGGAATTGAGAAGTACGGCAAGGACTTCAACGACATCAGACAGGAACTGGTGGGTGCGCACGCGCACACACGCACCAGCACGCACCGGCACGCACGCACCGGCACGCACGCACGGGCAAGCACGCACCGGCACGCACGCACGGGCAAGCACGCACCGGCACGCACGCACGGGCAAGCACGCACCGGCACGCACGCCGCACGCACCGGCACGCACGCGCCGGCACGCACCGGCACGCACGCACGCACACACGCGCCAGCACGCACCAGCACGCACGCACGCACGCACCGGCAAGCACGCACGCACGCAGCGGCAAGCACGCACGCACGCACGCGCCAGCACGCGCCAGCACGCACCAGCACGCACGCACGCACGCACCGGCAAGCACGCACGCACGCAGCGGCAAGCACGCACGCACGCACCGGCACGCACCAGCACGCACGCACGCACGCACGCACGCAAGACGCACGCACCGGCACGCACGCACGCACCGGCACGCACGCACGCACCGACACGCACGCACGCACTGGCACGCACGCACGCACCGGCACGCCGCACGCACTGGCTCGCACGCACGCACGTACGCACGCACCGGCACGCACTGGCACGCATGCACGCACTGGCACGCACGCACCGGCACGCACTGGCACGCATGCACGCACTGGCACGCACGCACCGGCACGCACTGGCACGCACGCACGCACACACACGCACGCACGCACGCACGCATGCACCGGCACGGAGTTGTGCCACAATCAGCATATGCTTCAAAGAATGACCGTACGCGCCTCATGATTGCAGTTGCCGTGGAAGGGCTGTGGGGATATCGTGGAGTACTACTACATGTGGAAGACCACGGACCGATACGTGCCCACCAAACGCAACAAGACCGCCGACGCAGAGACGCGGCTCAAACAGGTTTCGTTTGATGTCTTTATGTTTCGTTTGTGTTCTATTTTGGTACTTTTCGTATGAATCATGGAGGGGTTGGGGGGTCTCGAAAGTGCACACTCTGAAGCCACCGCAAGCAGTCAACAAATTTGCCAATCTTTTTCCACTAAATGTCTCTGAAACGATTGTAAAGTCCAACGATGTTCGTAGTCAACCCCTGTTTGTAACATTTCTTGGAGCTTCATTAGCTTACAAACTGCGTTTTTTGGTGTCTTCCACAAGTCGCGGAAATGTTTCATGCGTTCCATATTTGGATTGCTGGTTGAGCACCGTGTAGTGTTGCCTCCTTTCGTGTGTAATTGTGTGTAATTAACTTAAATGTGTACTTCTGTTGATCGATTGACACATACTTATAGACCAGCAAGGTATCTAGACGTGCCCATCTTCAGGGTGTCTACATACCGACGTATAACCGGGCCAACCCGAACGTCGTGGGGCCTCCGAACCCCAAGGGCGAACCCCTGCCCGCTCCCGGCGACAACAAACGCTGCGAAAGCTGTCTCGTTCGTTTTTATTATTGCTGTTTTTTTTTTGCTTAATTTTTGTTTTGGTGAAAATGAGCAGCAGTAGAATGTTTTGCTCAAAAGTTGAATCGTGAAATGGAGCAGTTATTACTACTAGCTAATGTGAAGTGTTGTGCATTTATACCTCATGTGCAACGTTTTGCGTTGTTTTTTTTTTTGGAGGGGGGGGGGCTCAGCGTACCGATTATTGATCGGTACGGTCACAGTTGTTCATCCGTGGGATGGTGTGCGCGTGTGCGTGTGTCACCAATTACCGTAACACCTCCAATAGTACGCCATAAACAATAGTTGCAAGCTCCCTTGGCTGGGTGCAATTGAGAGGGGGGGGGGGGGGAAAGGTTCTATAAAGTCAAAATCAAATTTTCAAATCAAA
>JASAMY010003323.1:0-29048 GCA_030248085.1 Paralinhomoeus sp. GSCO2_6 | reverse complement strand
ACACACACTAACAAACAAACAAGCAAGAAGTTGCGCGAATGCGGATGCGGGTGGGCGAGGAAAACAGGCGACGCCCAACCTTGTTGTACAGTTGGCGCTCGCCAGTCGAGAACTCTATTGCTCCTCGCCCAGTGCGAACGCCTAAGGCGATCAAATCACTCACTGAAATAAACGCTGAAACACCGGAAGTTACAATAGGATTTAGTTGCACCACGTCTAGACCAAAACGTCCCTATTTTGATGCTATTTGGCCTCAAACTTCTTATCTACGGAGCCCTCCCCCCCCGCCCGGGAGGCCCAATTACCCACTGACCCGGTTACACTCAGGCCGGTCGTACATACCTGGGCCCTGAGGCAGCTGGCGAGGTTCATGCAGAGTAGCGCCTGGTTGCTGGCGTCCTGGACGAGTTAGAACGGTCGCAGAGCCTGCTCGAAGGAGCGCATCGGGCTTTTCGCCAGCAACTCTCGCTGCTCAACCTTCTACGGCGCAGACGCAGGCGAGCTCGAGACGTCGAAAGAACTGGCGACGTCGACACCTACAGCTGAACGTCCCCGTCCTCGCCAGCCCTTGCCCACTCGACCACACAACGGCACACTCCACGCACACACGCACGCACGCTCAAGGAGAATGACCGTCTCGGAGCAGCCGCCTGAGCATGTCCGTGTAGAAGCTGCCGACGCGGCTGAGAACGTCGCCGAGGGAGGCGCGCGCCGCCTTGAGTCGAACACTGGCTCGGCAAAGCGGTGCTGCTGCTGCTGCGCCTCCTCCTGTGGTGGTCCCTCTCTCGGCTGCTTGGCTCCGGCCGCCGCCGAATTGTCCCCGCCAGCGACTCTGGTGGTGGCACCGCCTTTCGAGCGCTGCCTCTGCCTCCCAGAATTGGTCGCGGCCTTCGTCGAAGAGGCGTTGGCAGGCAGAGCCGACGGGTGGCGGAGGTGCGCGGTCAGCGCCGCCTCGTAGCACTTCCTCGACAGCTCCATGAGACGGAGAAAGCCCTCGGGCAACGTGACGAACACCCAGCTGTAGGCTGCAAAGCAGAAAAGCACCTCGACATGTGCGTGTGCATCGTCGAGCCAGGGGCGATTCAAGGGCTACTGACCCTGGTCGATGCGGCCGTTGCCGTGGAGGTGGCGGCGCGCGGCCGCCTCGATGCGTCCGTCCCTGTAGGCGGCACGCTCTTCGGCGTTGGCCTCAGCGTTGTGGAAGTGGAGCCGGACGAGCGGCTCCTGACTCAGCTGCGCGAACGCGCGGCCAGCCTGCGCCAGCAGACAGGGCACGAGTGCGCGGATCTTGAACGGCTCCTGCTCGCCACTGGGGGCACAACGGCTCGCCGACTGGCCGGCCGCGGCCACTGGGCGATCGCTGGAAGGGAAGGCGGAGGAAGGTGGCTGCGACGAGCGACGCGCCCCAGTGGAGGGAGTGGTGGACTTGAGGAGACAGGCGACCGCGGCTGAATCGGAGAGAAAGGCGCATAGAGTTGGCCGGGTTGTGACCAGCGGTACGTCATTCAACTAGTGCAGGCGCGTGAGGGCGCACCAATCACGCGCGGCGGTGGTGTGCACAGTACAACACACAGCAGAGCAGAGACGCGGGAATCATGGAAGGTGACTTACAGACGCAGATGAATGCGAGACGATTCGCCCTCAGAGCTTGGCCCAGCTTTCCAAGACTGGCAGCCCACTCGGCCCTCGTCTTGTAGGTCAACGCGGCCACGTACAAGATCCGTTTGGCCGTCTCCACTCGCCAATTCGTGGTCGCTTCCGACACCGGACTTGCGCCTTTGCCGCCGGCCAACGGCACCAATGAAAGATCGGAATTTGCTCGAGACAGTGGCTCGTAGCCCAGTGGGATCACTTGACTCCTCGGCGGCAACGGGCTAGGCGGAACGGTGTCAGCGGGCGCATTGCTGGAAGACTGACGCTGACGCTTCGATGCCAACTCGTCCAGTTCGATGCATTGCAGAGCCTAATCAAGCAGTCCATGAGGTTCACGTGTCGCTGTGCGTTGCAGAAGACGCTCCCACCTCCCAGGCGTGCTCCAGCGTCTGCTTGCAGCAGTCGTCAACGTTGCTGCCGTTCGGCAGAGGCACCAGCTTTTTTCCAGGAGTAGCACTCGTGGCACTTGTTGACTCGGCCTTCCTGCCACGCTCCGCACTCTGGAGAGTCTTGCTCGTCTGTTGCTGGCCGCGACCGTGCGCCTTTCTGCGCTTCTGAGGCGACTGCTGCTGCTGCTGCTGCTCCACAGCCACTGCGGGCGCACCATCACCAGTGACTTCAGCACCGTGGGCGCTGGGCTCAAAGAGACTGTCGAGCGTGACGTCCGCGTAGGTCCTGCCCACCGTACGCTGCCACGCCTCGTCCTGGGCCCACTGCTCCAGCGCTGCCCCAGCCGCTGCAGTTGCAGAGGCGCCTTCATGCTGACTGGCTGCTGCAGCTCCAGCAACGCCACCACTTCTGGATGTGGTATACGGCTGGTCAGCCTGCGACTGGCTGACAGACCCAGACGTGCAGCCTGCACCAGCTGCAGAGTTGCTCAGTTGACGACCTTCGGAGCCATAGTACAGGTAGAGATTGGCCAAGTGGTAGTGCACCGAGCCGACAACCTAGCGACAAAAAGCACCTCATAGCATTTTAGCAACAACAACGTCGCTTCAACATTGTTGTACGAATTGTACATCAACGTCGAATGCAACTGACAAAATGGTGCAGCGTTTCATCGCTTTCGGGGAGCCCAGTACATTTGTTCCAGGTCGGTTTAACCAAAACGACCCACCAATCAAACTGTAACCTTCCGCCCCCAGGCGCGTATCCAAAACCATTTGCCAGGAACGACATTTGTGACGTGACGCACATAACAATGGCCTGCAGGCAAAATTTTCGACTTTAGGCATCACCACACATTCACAAAATGTGTACAAAATCAAGAAGGTTTTGTTCGCGGGTAGTGGGGGGGGGGGGGTTATAGTTGCGGCGAGGGTGAATGCTTAGACGCCCCCCATCCTCTCTTGTCTCCATAGGCCGTCGCAAGGGGGGGGGCGTAGATGTCACCTCTCACAAATTGATTCAGCTATATGGACCGGAGGCGGAGAGACTGACCTCAGGATACTTGTCCCTGGGCAGTAGCTCTAGGACGTCGTTGAGTAGTCGGTAGACGACGTTGGCGACCTTCTTGGCGCGGTCCTTGCGGGCGAGCTTGTCGAGGAGGTTGCAGGCGACGCGGAACATGAGCAGCGCCACGGGCACCGTGAACGGATTCGCGCCGCGGTCGTCCAGGTACTCCTGGCAGACGCTCGTCAGGTCGTACAGCTTCACCAGGTCGCTGTGCTCCTCTGCAACCGCGACTGCGGGCGAGCGTGCCAGGCGTGCGTGCGTGCCACCGTGCCTGGGACCTTTAAAGAGCCAGTAGGTGTGACCCTCTCGCGTCGCGTTGCCCTTCAAAAAGCTGAGAATATTCTGCGCGACGTCGCGCACGACGACGGGGCTGAATTTCGACTCGGACAAATTCGGCAAGTCCTCCGTTCGAATGAGCTCGTATTTCTGAAAAGCAAGTGTAAAACCATACACGATTAGACGCACACCATGTACGCCCTCTCCACCCCATATTTGGACCATATTAGCCCCCCCCCCCCCAGGACACACGGACGCAAGGGACACGCATGTTGACTGACTTGAACGATGCCGTTGAGGTGGAAGCACATGAGGACCTCGGGAACGTTGCCCATGAGCTGCTCGAGCCAGTAGTCGAGGCCCGTCAGCACCGTGATCGGCTTCTTCATGTCTCTGCACGCCATCGCCACCGCGTCATTTGTGACCATTCACCATGTTTGTCGTGGTCAAGGGTAGCTACGGAACGAGCTACTAGGGGCAGGGCGACCTGAGTTTGAGCGTGACGCAGGGGTGCTTTCCGTAGCCGAAGATGGGCATGTCGGCGCCCACGAGCATCTGGATGTCCTCGAAAGTCCACAGCGTCGACCGCTCCTCCGCCTCCGCCTTCCCCGCGCCCGCCGCCGACGACGACGACGTCGCCGCCTCCACGCCCTCCCCATCCGTCTCAGCCGGCCACTCCCACTCCTCCTGCAGCCCTCCACACCATTTTCTGCGTCGAGCGTGCGCATTGATTGATTGCAAGTACCTTTAAGGCATCCGCCGACGCCTCTGCCAGTCGGACGGCGGAAGCCAGCACGCTCTTGGCGTCGCCGTCGCCGTCGCCCTCCTCGATGCTGAACTCATCCTGTACTATACCTCCGAAATGGAACACAACAGAACATCACAGAACATAGAACACCAACAAATCTCGCCAATTTCGACCATTTCAACAGGCCGAGGCCATGTAACCTCCACACCGCCGAATCGATCGTAGACACGCCACTGACACCTCAGATGGAAAAACCACTCCAATGACAAAGACCATCAACTTAAAGATTGCTCCAGTCACGAACACAACAGGTATACACCACGCACCTTCTGTAGACGAACTTGGACATCATGAGCTTCTCTTCCAATTCCGTCTTCGACAGGAAGGCGGCCGGTGCCAGAGCTCGGCCGCCGAGCGCGTTCCGCAGCACCTTCTCCGAGAGGAAGTCGCAGAAATCGGCCTGCGCACGAGGCAACTTTTTTTTTCATGTGACGACACTGAGAGGGCGTCTGCTCGTCAGCAGCAGACATCAGCACCGCAGTCACGACTACCTTTCTGCCACCCATCTGTCTCTGACAGGCCTCGAAGTTATCGAGCAGCAGGGTGCGACCGATCCTGTGCACGACCATGTTGACGGCGCTGTCGGGGTCGAAGGGCATCTTGAGGAGCTTCTTGATCTCGCGCGCGTCCGAGATCACGTCCACGCGGCCCACCTGCTCCAGACGCTCGTTCGCCATCAGCAGGCTGCAGAACGCAATCGCCGTTCGATAAGGACGTTGAACGAAGACGCACGCCACGCACACGAGGTCATCCCTTCCCCTCCATAGGTGCCCACGGGAATTCGGCCACATGGAATGAATATATTGGGAAGAGAGGAAGAGCGGGTGGGTGCGTAGGGATGGCATATCGGGATACATCAAAATAGCTGGTTGACAAAAGATATGCAATAATGTCATCCGGAACTGTAAATGCCATCTGGGGAGTGGGGAGGAGTGGTCAAAAGGAAATTTGTGGACCAACATAGCGTGAAAACTGTAAATAGGTCCTTTTTTTTGGACAAAAAGAAGAGGAAGAAGCACACCTTTTGTAGAACTGGTTGTCCCTGCTCGAGTTGGGCACAAAGGGCTCGGAGGCGAACGAGCCCTTGAGCCAGTTGTTGGGCGCCTGGTTTAGGTCCGTCTGGCCGCTGATCTGGCCGATCTGCAGCAGCTTCTGACGCGCCGTCAGCTTCTTCTCCGCGTTGGCAATCTTGAACGTCGTCGCCGACAACAGCCCCGCCCCGCCTCGACCCTCCTCCGCCGCGCCGCTCCACTTCACCACCGCCGTTGACTTCATCTTGTCGCTGATGGGCCAACCCAGGACTGCGCGAAGCGCGAACAGCGAAGTGATTCTTCCTAAGAATACTCTGGAAACTCTATTTGAATTTGCCACTACAGTATACTCTTTTCGAAGAAAAAGTTTCGGTGCGTTAACGATGCTCAAAATGGAAACAAACGATGCTCAAATACAAGTACGGTACCGCCCAATTCAAATACGCGTACGTGCAACGTGCTAATCGTAGAAGTTGGTATAGATAAATACGTGCAAAATATGCGGAATATACAAAATTCCTCGTGCGATGGCGTTGTCTGTATGCGGCGCACCTTGCGGCGGCGGCGACGGTGACACGCAAATGCACCTTCTTACGCGAATAAAATACTCATGAGATTCGCATAAAAGATGTGCAATGTTGACGAGGCGCATGAGATCAAGTGTCACCACGTCTGCCGGTCGTAGAACAGCAGGTAGGCGTCCTGGCTGTCGAAGGCGGCCCAGTCGGCGTCGGCGCCAAGCTGCACGACGCTGCTGTCGTTGAACCGCCACCAGGAGCCCAGCTCGTCGACCAAGCAGTCCGCCGTGGGGTGGCCGCTGTCGACGCTGGCCCACCAGTGGTACTACACAACAGACCAGCAGCTGTGGTGAATGTCACTCAACGCGAAATGAGCGCGCACTCACGACGACGCTTCGCAGTCGGTACTTGGTCGGCAGTGGTCCTTGCTGCGCGACAGCGGCGTTGACGAAGGGCGCGACGTCCAACTGCTTGGGCCCGTCCACCGCAACGCCCACCTTGTTCAAGTTCGCGTCGAACCTACAATTCAGTGGCAAAGCAACGCGTCTGATTCGCATACAGAGAATCGTTCAATGACACCGTTTGAGGTGAACGGTTGGAGATGGAGGTGGCGGATGCCGCTGTCCTCCAGCTCCTGCTCGCCGAGCGCGAGCGCCGACGGGGTCGACTGCGGTCGCGTGCCGACAGACGAAGCAGGGTCGACGCCGCTGCCGAGCGCGGACGCCGACGGGGTCGAATGCGGTCGCGACTCGCGTGTGTGTGGTTGAGCGCTTTCCGAACGCCTGCCTCTTGCCAACCTCGGCATCGCGCACGCGCCTATCCACCGCGCTTTTGCTGACAGTGTGTCCAGTCAGCTCCTGGACAACAAGCAGTTTTTGCAAACATTTACAAACATTATTGGAAACTGCGGCTGCCGCACGCTAATTTCTTCAGCGGCTGAGCGAGCCGTTCGCGCTGATGTGCCGCTCCGCATTTCTTGTAGGATCTCGCGCACATCGTCCCTGCCCCAAACTTCGATCTCGATCTTGCGCTTCATACTTTGCTTGTTTCCGCGACTGTGATGCGATGCAGTTGAATTTGAATACAGAAAAACACGCTATTCGGCGAAGGATACGGTGATCCCGCTGTGTCCAACGGTCCCACTAGGATTTGAGCATCGCCAACATGCGAAACGAAAAAATTGGCAGAAAAATCCGAACAAACGCGCGAGTAGGTAAGTAGGTATGTAAATATGCAAGTTGTACCGTAGGTAACTTTTAACACTCTCGCATTTCCGTCGCATTTCTTGTCGCATTTCTATCGCATTTCTTGTCGCATTTTGCCGATTTGGCGCATATCCCTTGGCGTATCGGCCCGACGCGCATATTGAACTGCCGTAAATCCTCCATGGTTGATTTACCATTAATAGTACCTGAAACGTACTCCATTTATCCATCCATCCATTTACAATCCAACGTACTTTATTTTTGCCCATAAAAGGCACATGGCTTAAAATACCCCTTACCACCGGGGGCACTGTTGGAAGGGGCTGGCACTATACGTTCAACCTTGCCTTACCCGGGCGGGAGCTCTATTGGAGGGGGCACTATTGGAGGGGCACTATTGGAGGGGGCTCTATTGGAGGATTTACGGTAGTTGTACTTTCGCCCAATACAACTGTGGCATCGCCTCGCCCAGTCATACTGTGACCCCGTTGATGGATGATACAGAGAGTGCGCAGTACCGTCGGTATAGTAGGAAGAGTGTTTATTAAGGAAAATTTTGCAGGTGGCTGCAAAAAAAGGAGAATATGTGACGCTCCTTTAGGCCCAGTTTGAAAAAACGCGGTATTAAAAGTAGCCACTTCATCAGATGATCAACTTCAGTTTGGACAAACCGTGTATAATCGAACCAAGCGCAGCAACACGTCACATATTCGGCGTTTGTTGTGCTCGCTTGGATCACTGGAAAGGCAGTCCAGGCTGCATGAGGACCGAGGCCTTTCATTCCTTGGACTCAGAGACGAGAGCGGGCCTTATCCTTGACTGGACGTCTACAGATGGCAGTTCCGTCCGTCCATAGGCACAGGCTAACAGAAGCGGAACAAAGATGAACGAGAATCGAAGATTGAATGTAGGGCATACAATGTACTTGGTACTCAAGATCGTGAATTGATGGTGCATATCACTTACTGTAATGGCAAGCCACATATTAAAAATTTAAGATGGGCAGGGTAGCGAAATTATTTATGCAGAATCTTTGGCTGTGTGCCCTGTCCATCCATACGATGCCTAATGAATCGTCAGAGAATGCGCATCGTCAGAGAGATGAAAGAGTTTGTGAGGGTGGATTGATAGTGGTAGTGTTGTGGCTGTGTGCGATGGCTCGCACAACAAACGCCGAATATGTGACGTGTTGCTGCGCTTGGTTCGATTATACACGGTTTGTCCAAACTGAAGTTGATCATCTGATGAAGTGGCTACTTTTAATACCGCGTTTTTTCAAACTGGGCCTAAAGGAGCGTCACATATTCTCCTTTTTTTGCAGCCACCTGCAAAATTTTCCTTAATACAGTGTTTTTTCGTAAAAGAAAGATTAATCAAAAACTCACGCACGCACACACATACAAACCCACAGCAGCAGACCAGAACGGACGCATGCTCAGTGTTGCACCATAAAGCTTATGAAAAGCGTGTACCACTGTACACATTGTGCGTGCGTGCGTGCGTGTGTGCGTGCGTGCGTGCGTGCGTGCGTGCGTGCGTGCGTGCGTGCGTGCGTGCGCGCGCGTGCGTGCGGGTGTGCAGATGTGTCATTTTCATGTATCAGGGGCTGTAGCGAGCATTCGTCTATAAATATTTTTTCTAGCCCAAAAAATTACCAAAATTCTGGTAAAAGAACCTAGAAAAGAGACAAAAAATGTGGAATGGACTGGAGACACTGCAGTAAAGCAACGCTGATGGGTTTTCCAAGGGGACACGTGCAAAGGCACAGGCAGGCGTTACTGGGATTCGAACCAGCGACCTCTTGATTTAGGGAACATGGTAAAAAGAAAAATGTGCCCAGTAAACCATAGCTGTCATGTAGCAAGAGTCCCTCCGGCGATTTCATTTTTTGATGTGGAGCATAGATGCCTGCGAGGTTTCCGTCCAATTGATGCAGGCGCGAATGGGCGACGAACCAAGAAGCTTGTTATGTAGAGTGGGTCCTGCCATCTCCAAAAACTTCTCGGGAATGCACAAGCGTATGGAAGCGTGTTATGACTTAATCGATTCCCCCTTTGAATGCGCTTCTTTTGAGCTATCACGCGCCAGAATTCGTTCAGGAAATGAAAAATAATGCACGATCATAGTTCCAAATTTTGCCCAAAATGGGGGTGCGCCAAGAGGGTCGAGCTGCGAAACATGGAAATCGGAGCGCTCCCATTCTCGAAAGTGACCTATTCCAGGTCCAGACGAGTAACTTTCATCATTACAGCACAGCTGTATGACAAACGGTTGAAGCGCCTATAGCTGACAAACTTTTGGGACAAAACACCCAAAAAATGGCATTTCAAAGGGGGCCGACCGAGACATGGGCATAGGAGCGCTGCCATTTGTCGAAAGCAACCTATTCCAGGTCCGGACGATTAACTTTCGTCATTGCAGAACAGCTCTGCCACAAACGGTTGAAGCGCCTATAGCTGACAAAGTTTTTTTGGTCGAAATTTGCGAAATTTTGGTTGCCAATATCTCATTATGTGGTGAGAATTTCAAATGTCATGCAAGCGTCTTAGACTTTCTTTGTAAAGCTGTTTACGGAAATCAAATAACATTTGGGGGTTTACTCGGCTTTTTTTCGACTTTTACTCTTGTCGCATTTTGGCCAAAAAAAACGACTATGTTCCAAAAAATTACTAAATCGGCCTTAACTCTAGATCCGTAGCACCTAGATAAATTTTTCTTGCGGTCACAAAGTTGCCATCATATACCGCGTGCTCACGCCAAGTTTTGTCCCAATCGACTGAGGCGTTCCAGAGCGGCGCCCCAAAAAGTGTGTGCAGAACAGGAAAAAAAAAAACACCACTTTTTCGGAACATTTTCGGAAGTTTCGTGTTAATACGCTCGAGTACCGAAACGCGGGACGGCTTATTCGATTCCGGTCTAGAAGGCGGTTCTTTTGAGCTATCATTCGCCACAGTCCGTTCAGGCAATCAAGAGTGATGAGCGACTGAAAATTCAAAAAGCCGCATTGCAGAAGTCGTCACATATTAGGGTTGTACGCTGCCGCGTACACCCTGATATTGCAACGACCATCTCTTGGCAACGAATGTTTGCAAATGCAACGACCACCATTCAGTGCTCTGCATGCAACCAAACGCCTTGTGAGTAGACATCGCAACGCACCGACTAGACGCCAAACGACTAGACAACCAAACGCCAACCAAACGCCAAACGACTAGACATCGCAACGCATCGACAACGCCTTGTGAGTAGACATCGGCGGCGGCAGACAATGTCCTTTTGCGGCGCAAGACTTGTGCTCAGTGAGATCCAGGGTTCGATTGTTGAGGAACCCACCAGTGAAGGAGTTCCCCTTCTGTCGTTTTTCACACGATATCGATGCCCCAGATGTTGTACTGGTTGGCGTTCAAAACAAAGGAAACGAAATCGTGGCCGTGAAAGTGGCTCAGTGCCTCGGTGCCCCTATTTGAGCAATTCGTGGAAAGCGATGATGCATCCCTCATTCCCAATTATCATCCCATCCGTCCGTGGGTGGTAATCCATCCCATCCGTACCTCACTCCCTTAACTCCGGATTGGACCGGGCACTTCTTTGACTGAAGGCCATCGCTTTTCTTTTTCGGCCTGATTGAACTTTGTTAATTACCTACCTAATTCCTCGACGCTCCTGTAGTGGCCCAGAACGTGATTGTTACCAAGTACTTAGCTGCGTTCTTGCACTGTTTATCCACGGGCATGAAGCGTCTGTCCAATGGTGTTGGTTGGTTGGTTGGTAGGTTGGTTGGAGTTGAGGCACCAATCGGCAAGGAGTGGGGTCACTTTTTTGCGACCCCCTCTCCCGCTGTGACAATTCATACCTTTATGCCACTTTAATGGTGCTGCGCGGGCGCTGCCGCATTCATCTTTTTGACTGGAAGATGACGGGGTGCGGCGTGCAGCGCGACGAATAGAGGCACCGATTACTCCATAGCCGAGGCGTTTTTTGTGGGAATCTTTCGCTCGACACAGTAACTCCTCGAACAGACACGCGCAAGACAGCTGTGAGAGCTTTGACGATTCACTCTCGCACGCATTTTTGACGACTTTTGCATTTCAAGTCAGCAAGCGGTATGGCTCGGGGCGCCGAACATCTCCAATAAAAAATACACAGCATTTTAAATTGAGGAAACGAACGCCCACTAAGGACTACTGACGGTGGAAATTATAAAACTAATGCCCGTGTGACAAACTAGGCTACTTGTATCTCTAGTGTTACATGATTTCAGGCTCCACACCTCCGTGCACACAGAGAATGTTCGCGAAGAGCACAGTTCATCGGTAATCCGTCACTGGATTATTCGAGCGAATACGGTAGGGTTTGGCGCGTTGGTGAGAGAGGGAACAAAGAGAGGCACCCCGCGAGAGGGGTCGAACGGACGATCGCGCAAATAGGCTACGCTTTCCAGTTTCTTTGAATTCCCTCCGCACTCTCCTTCCAAGAATCCTTTCAGTGACACCATATTACAGTGACACCATATTATTTTCTTAGACGACCAGTTTCGGGAGGGGGGAGGAGGGAGGACAGCAGAGTCAGACTCCTAATCTTGGTCGGTAACTTCTATGCCACGGCTTGAGGTACCTACCGGTAGTCTAAAGTAGCGTTGGGCCCAACTAGCGGCCCGAGCGCTATTGTGTGCCTCTCTGAATGTGCGGATCATTTCCATCCCTGAGAGAGTCTGGTTGACAGGCATTGTCTGAATCGTCTCCAGTGGATCCGTCGCGAAAGACAGCGGTAGTTGGTAGACTTGTTTCCGAATGCTAGGAATTCAGGTGTTCCTGCCTAGACCTGAGACAGGGTCATGGAGAAGCGCAGGGGCCAGCAGCTGGGGCTGCAGACGGAGGAGAGCGACCAGTGGTCGGAGGCGGCCGCGTTCCGCCGGGCCGCCTTCTGCGCGACGGCGCTGGCGACCGCGGCGCTCGTCTGCAGCGCCGTGCTCGTGCCCATCTGCTACAACCACGCGCAGTTCCTCGCCAGTCACCTGCAGGCCGAGATCCACTACTGCAAGGTACGTCGCAGGTCGTGCTTGCGTGCGTGCGTGCGTGCGTGCGTGCGTGCGTGCGTGCGTGCGTGCGTGCGTGCCTTCCCTCCTGCTGTTGCGTACACGGTTGGGCAGGGCGTCATCAATTGCAGCAGCGCTCCTACCACGTCTTGACCGAGTTCTCAAGAATGGTCGACGAGGAGGACAGCTCGCAGCAGCGCTCCAAGCGACAATCGACCGGCTCCTGGAACTTTGGTCAGCCGTTCGCCTGGGAGTCTGGAGGCAGAGCGAGCGCACCCAAGTCGCCCTGGACCAAGGTTCGTCTATTGCGCGTGGTTTTCTGCCAATTCTCGAGGCAATCACTGGCTAGATCAAAAGGAATCAAAGGATTGCCAGAGATGTGTTGTTGTGTGAACTAGGGATGAGCATGGGCCTGAAGATTTCGGGCCTGGCCCACCAGATAGTCCGGCCCGGCCCGGCCCGGCCCGGCCCATCCAACTGCTCAAAATGCAGGCCCGGCCCGGCCCGGCCCATCCCAAGAAATAAGTACAGGGTGCGGCAGGGTAACCCCGCCAACTTTAAAAATTAGGTAATAACTCATGCTAGGAAGCGAATTTTTTTGTGCGGTTTGTTGCATTCAAACGACAATTCGATGGCAATTTTTATGAGATCATTTTTACGATGACAATGAGCGAGACCCATGAAAGAAAATTGTATTACTGTGCAGTCAGTTTGATTTTTAAGCAACTTTTGTCACTTTCGGTAGCAATCCAATTCGAAAGTCAAGACAGAATAAAAAATGGAAGGTTTTTCTTCAAAGGAGCTTGCTAAACTGGCTATTTAGTATGACATAAATCGAAGCGTCTCTCAAACCCAACGAAAGTTTCGGACGGAATTTCGCGACATCCACAGTAAGCCTGGGAAAGACTTGATCAAAGGTTGCCACAAAAGACTGCTGGAGCGAGGCACTATGCTCAAAGGAAAGAGTAGGCCGCCTGTCGGCGACGTGCGCTCTGTGCGCACTCAGTCCACCGAGGAAAGAGTCAAGGCGGCCTTTACACAAAGCCCCCCAGAAGTCGACTCGACTGGCGGCACCGAACTGGGGCTTTTGGTCATATTGAACAGTTCGATTGATCGATTTCGCTGATACTTCGACATAAAAATTGCCATCGAATTGTCGTTCGAATGCAACAAACCGCACAAAAAAATTCGCTTCCTAGCATGAGTTATTAATTTTTAAAGTTGGCGGGGTAACCCTGCCGCACCCTGTACCGCCCGTACCTAAGTACACTAAAATATGTTGTACATGTACGTACGCCAGTTCGCGTTTTTTCAGTACACATACACAGAGAATGGCGCTTCTGGCTTTACAGCTTACAACCATTTCATGGCCTCATGATTGGCCGTGTTTGTCACTTGCAGTTGACCGCTCACAAAGGGTTTGTTGAGAAAAAAAAGACGCTGCCCGTGCCTGATGTACTATCGCCGCCAAGCCAGTGATGGAGAGGCTTCGCCTGGAGGGGGTCGAGCTGGCAGTCGTCACGAGCACCTTGCTCGCGATGGACGTGAGGCTGGGCTAGCGCCAGATGCCCATGCCTTCTAGTACTACGTCGTCGTCGTCGCTTCGCGCCCGTTGTCTGCTCGGTTGTGCCTCACGGTCTAAGGGCCGTGACGACGACGAAAACGGCAACGGCGACGACGACGGCAACGTCGCGACCAACGCGCTCGATTTACAGTGAGACGACGCCGTCGCGACGAACTTTTAGGCGCGCTCGCGTCCTTGACCCTTTCTCTTCGCTCAAAACATTCTACTGAATAGTCGCCGTTACTTACAGTGCATAACATATACAATGTAGATTCCTATGTTTCAGCCAAGAACGTCCGGCCCGGTCCGGCCCGGCCCACACCCCCAAAACGCAGGCCCGGCCCGGCCCAGCCCACAGGATGGGCCTGGAATTCCGGCCCAGCCCATGCTCATCCCTAGTGTGAACGCTTGCAACGCAGTCAAGTGCAACGCAATTGAACAACAACCCGATCAACAATCAAATTGATAGAAAATGCAGCCCAATGGCCGTGTCGTCTGTGTTCTGTTGTCGCCTGTTGCTGTCTGCTGACTCTAAAGTGCATTACCTATGTACAATACACTTATAATCTGTAGGTGGGTGCATACCTACCATGGAGCGTACGGTGCACAGATTGCACACCCAGGGTGCCTAAAGTTATCTACATTGTACCTGCTGTATGCAGTTAGCGCCTACGGTACACAGCCCATACAATGTTAGGTATACATACACGAACATATTATTACATACCTACCTATCGTTGCATAGGTGCCAGGCGTGTGGTCGTTTGGCCGCTTCCTGGCCGATCCGCGTTTTCGCGCTCGCGACGACGCGGAGGGGCGGGCGAGGAGCGAGCAGCTGCTCAAGACCGCCTTCAGCACCTCCGACCTCAAGGTCCTCCGCCAGCAGCCTTACGACAGCGGCTACACCGCCAATGGAGCATGTGAGTCAGAGTGTAAAACTGTTGACCGGTAACACGCATTGTACGCACCGTTCGAGTTCAATCGCACGGTACATACATTGTAGGTACTAGCCGCTTCAACTCAGGACTCCTGCTTGCAAAGTGCTTTAAAGTGGTTCAACATCAATTTGTCTCATGAAATAAAATAATGTTGAGAACACTCAGTTGTACAATGATAAGGCGCTGCAATGATAAAACTGCAAAGTGTTGGAATGCATATCAACCAAAGGCAATGCATGTCAACCAACGCATTTGCATGAATGCTAAAGAATTGCTTGTAACACCCAATGTTTTAAATAAATTTTATTTCAACACAACCACGACGTTGACCACCACGACAAGACTCATTTGCAGAAGTTTTTTATTTTCATATTACAGTCTCTGTGGTGATGCTATATGGTGGGGGGGGGAGAAGCATCGGCTCTTCGGTGTGTCTGTTTGTATGTGTTGTATGTCCAAAAACGTTTTGCTCTCACAACCCAACATGAACAATCCGAAACACACACAAAACGCGCACATAAAAAAGGCAGTGAACTGCAGGGGGGGGGGGGGCTGGAGGGAATGGGAGAGCCTGAAAATAGTTTACCCAGCCCAGAGGCCCCTAAAGTTCGAGTAGCTCAATGACCAATGGGGGTTGGGGGCGAGAATAGGCAGGGATTTTCACAATATCTGAGAAACCTTTCATCGTGCCCAGAGTGCGTCTATGCACTGTCTCCCCCTAAGAGGGTCTGCGTGCACAGGAGGGTGCACCCGGGAAAGGGGGACCCTTTCTGGGTGTCACTGGGTGTCACGATCTAAGCCTGAGCCTGAGCAAAACCTAAAATAACTACTACACCACCTCAAGTGGCACCTGCACACCAAGCTTCAGCTCAATCCATCCACCACACAGCTCATTCTGTTGCATTGAGTTATTTGGGTGGTTTCTGTGTGCAAATTTAAATTTGACAACTTCCCCACTCTCCCCACCTCAAGTGGCACCTGCACACCAAGTTTCAGCTCAATGCATTTACCACACAGCTCATTCTGTTGCAATGCGTTATTTGGGTGCAGTTTCTGTGTGCAAATTCAAATTTGCCAACTTTCCCACTCTCCCCACCTCAAGTGGCACCTGCACACCCAGTTTCAGGTCAATCCATCCACCACACAGCTCATTCTGTTGCATTGAATTATTTGGGTGCAGTTTCTGTGCACAAATTCAAATTCAACAACTTCCCCACTCTCCCCACCTCAAGTGGCACCTGCACATCAAGTTTCAGCCCAATCCATCCAGCACACAGCTCATTCTGTTGCATTGAGCTATTTGGGTGCAGTTTCTGTGTGCAAATTCAAATTTGACAACTCCCACACTCTCCCCACCTCAAGTGGCACCTGCACACCAAGTTTCAGCCAAATCCATCCAGCACACAGCTCATTCTGTTGCATTGAGTTATTTGGGTGCAGTTTCTGTGCGCAAATTCAAGTTTGACAACTCCCCCACTCTCCCCACCTCAAGTGGCACCTGCACATCAAGTTTCAGCTCAATGCATCCACCACACAGCTCATTCTGTTGCATTGAGTTATTTGGGTGCAGTTTCTGTGTGCAAATTCAAATTTGACAACTTCCCCACTCTCCCCACCTCAAGTGGCACCTGCACACCAAGTTTAGCTCAATGCATTTACCACACAGCTCATTCTGTTGCAATGCGTTATTTGGGTGCAGTTTCTGTGTGCAAATTCAAATTTGCCAACTTTCCCACTCTCCCCACTTCAAGTGGCACCTGCACACCAAGTTTATAGCTCAATGCATCTACCCTACAGCTCATTCTGTTGCATTGAGTTATTTGGGTGCAGTTTCTGTGCGCAAATTCAAATTTGACAACTTCCCCACTCTCCCCACCTCAAGTGGCACCTGCACACCAAGTTTCAGCCCAATCCATCCAGCACACAGCTCATTCTGTTGCATGAGTTATTTGGGTGCATTTTCTTTGCGCAAATTCAAATTTGGCAACTCCCCCACTCTCCCCACCTCAAGTGGCACCTGCACACCAAGTTTCAGCCCAATGCATCCACCACACAGCTCAATCTGTTGCAATGAGTTATTTGGGTGCAGTTTCCATGCGCAAATTCAAATTTGACAACTTCCCCACCATCCCCTGCTGTAGCATAGAATTACTGTTGTGGATTGGAAAACGAATGGCTGATTCGTGACCAGCATTGTCAATTACATATGTTCATACTGTTTTGCACCCCCAATTTACAATATTAATTGTTCACAATTTCCATGTTCAATGTGCCATATCTCGTGATTACGGTGTCGCATTGGAAAACAAATGTGATATTCATGATCAGCACGGTCGATTACATGCATCCCAAGCAGATTTGACACAGAATACTAAAATTTGATCAAATGCAATTTGCATATTCAATGTGCCGTATCTCGTGATTACGGTATTGCATTGGAAAACGAATGTGATATTCGTGATCAGCGTGGTCGATTACATACGTCCCAAGCAGATTTGACACTGAATTCCCACATGAAATGTCATTGCTATGGGTTACTGTATGGCGCAAATTCAAAATAATTTTTGAGTTGGCTATTTTTCAGCTATCACAGGCAACACCCGAAGCTGTAGCAAAAAGAATCAACTCAATCCAAGCAGCACAACGCTTGGGGTCGCGTTGCACACAGACAGACATTGTGCTTTAGTAATATAGATGTTACCCCGTATTGCGTCGTATGCGTCAGTTCGTTTGCAGGCTGCACTTGCCAGCAGGGCGCAGCGGGGCCGGCGGGGCCGCCCGGCCGCGACGGCATCGAGGGCCGGGATGGCCGGCCAGGCGCCGATGGATTTGACGGACAAGACGCCCCCGAAGATTTTACGCCCTCTCCGAGTAAATTACTAGAATTACGAGGATTAAATCCGAGCATTCAAACGGCAGACTAAACGATGCGTCAACGCTTCCGTGCGCGACGGCACGACTTGCGCGGCAGGCCCGCGCGGGCCGCGCGGCGATCCGGGCCGGGACGGGCCTCGCGGACCGCGAGGAGACCCAGGAGAGGATGGCGTCTGCCTCGGCTGCGACTCGGTTCGGCCTGGAAATCGTGGCCCTGGAGGATTCAGGTCGGATCACAACACAACGCATTTTTAGCATTTATACTGCTACTTGCTTTCCCTTCCTGAGGACGGGCCGGCCGTCCCGGCCCCGGGGGGCCGGACGGAAGACCGGGCCGTGTCGTTCCCGGTCCGTCTCTGCCAGGCCCTCGCGGCGACCCAGGTCTGGAGGGCCGTCCAGGGCCGGACGGCCGGCCCGGCATCGACGGTTTGGATGGCGAGCCCGGCTTGCGCGGGCCCCGTGGCGACAGTGGCAATCCGGGCCGTCCGGGCCTCGATGGACGACCGGGCGGCAAGGGGCCCGACGGGCCGCCGGGCCGTAAGGGCGGCTGCGACCACTGCCCCGTGCCGCGCACCTCGACCGACTATTTTGCCTAGCGTGACGTCTCAACTGTTCCGTTCTCATTAGCGTCTCAATTCAATCGTTCCTTTCTGTCAGAGTGAATGGTTTTCCTTCTGCGCTCTACATTTTACCTAGCTTAGGATATTGTGCTACGACGTGCACGTCCAATGTACAGGAGTACATGTTCGAGATGAAGGAGAACCAACTGCCTGCTGTCGTGTCTCTTCGCTTCTTCTTGGCCTGGATTCGGCTGCGCATTTGTAGCAACACGCTCCTTGAAAAACGCGAAAATGTGTATGTACCTACAGTACGTCTGTACCATGTATCACTGTGAAATGGCAGAGTTTCCGGTTACGCTGCCCCTGCGCTATGAATGGGGCGCTGCCGGTCGACCTAGTCAGGCCAGTGCCATGCGTTCGTGCGCGCTCGATGAGCGCGGCTGTGCAGGCGCGCTGCGCGGGGCGTCGAGCACCGGCAGCAGCTACCCCCGCCCGCTGCACAAGACGGCTATACACTATGAGGTTGAGTCCACTGAGACGCGACCATGGGCATCTCCGGAGAATTTGAGCGGAGTTGTTCTTTTACACGGCAAGCTGTATAATGGCAAACCTTGTTGTTGCGCACATCAGCAGTGCAATTCGTCAGAACGGAACGAGTATGCGGTCTGTCAACCGCATTTGAGTCGTCGTCGTCGCCGCGGTCGCGTCGATGCGCAGGTGGCGTATATGTTGGGCGTGTGGTGCTGTGATGATGGGCGCGTGGGCGTGTGGTGGAAGGCGCGAGGGCGCGCTTCTTTGCCTCGCTCCAGCAACCGCAAGTGGATCCCGGAGACGACGCTGACAAGCTCCGCTCGGCCGCCCGCTCAGACGGAGAGACGACTGACTCCTCGCAGCGCTCGTGTCACTCACTCCACGGCGGCGGGAGTCGCTGAGAGGCGTTGTCGCCGAGGCGCCACTCGCGGCATGCAGGAGGAGCGAACGCGTTGGGACCGGTCCTGATGGCGTCTACATCCAGCGGTGCCGCCAGACGACAGCGCGCTCGGGCCGGGCTTCTTTGTGCGCCGCTTTAAGTATCCGTCGTGCAGTCGCCTAGTTGTCACTTCGCGCTGAATCGCCACTTAGAGTCCTCCTGCCTGCCACAAGCAAGTTTGGCAAAACAACCGGGACAAGTTAGTCAAGCAAGACAACAGAGCGAGACCAAGCAAGCAACTGCGTATAGCCTATATCTACATGTGCGTTCGTCGCTTCGTGTGTGCGTGCGTGTGCGCCTCACGGACGGTGGGTGCGGAAGACGGCTCTTGACGAGGAACGTTGACATCATAAAATTTTCATAAGCGGCCCTCAATTTGGCGAACGAACCCCTATAATCACTTCCTCGCTTTCTCACTTCCTCGCTCCCCAGTTCCTCGCCTACATATTTCCTCGCTTCTCAGTTCCTCACTGGTACATCGTACGTCGGGCGCTTCCACAAAACACCGACGCATTAAGGCCAAAACACACGCCTCCGTCCGGCACCTTTTGGCCCGTTCCGGTCAGCCGGTCACGCCTATCAAATGAACACTACCGATTGTCTGCCAGTCAAATTCAGATTTCTAGAACGTCGTCCCGGAACGGGCCGAAAGGAGCCTGACCGAGGCGTGTGTTTTGGCCTTTACGCGATCAGTAGCCCCCAAGGTGCGTGCGTGCGTGCGTGCGTGCGTGTGTGAAGTACGTACATGTATTTTTATTTAACGATGACTGCACCTGACACAGCATAAATGCCGTTAAAACTGTAACATCGTTAGCAGCTCAGCGGCAAGCGACAATGAAGACGACTTCGACGAAAGCGGCCGCTCTATCGGCTGGCTACTACCAGCTTTTGAAAGGCAACGCCGGGAGTTCCGCCATCTGAACGGCTCCCATCCGTCCAACGTCTAGCCGTTTCCTTTCCCGCTGGCTGCCCCTGCCAAGATGTAGCCGCTAACGAACGCAACGAGTTCTTGTTTCGAACTCAATTTCTCTTCAACACAGTGCAGTCCTATGCGCTTCCTTCTCTCTTGCGTCCGACGCTGCTTTTTTGAGTAGAATGAGCAGTGGCCAGGAGAACAGAATTCATGCAGTAGAGTACAAGGGTCGCGCACCCTCGACTGGACGCGTTTGCGCATGAACTCTGACGATCGCAAACTTCAAACTTCACACATCTGTTGAGCACAGTCTGAAGTTCCCCCAAAGTTTCATCGAAATCGAGCAAGTCACTTCTAAAGCACAGTACTCTCTTCGGGAGTCCTGCCAACATACATACCAACCACCGCATACCAACTTAGGTATGTACTTACGCCGTATCTGCATGGTTATCTTGCTTTTTCTCGACAGCAGAAAAACCAGAAATAGTCGCATAGACTGAAAATACATCATTTCACAAGTGTGTACGACGTTGCGACTACGAACCTACAATGTAGGTGTGGAGGAATTGCGACGGTCAAGTTGCGCCCCGTGTGATCATGTGATTTCCTCTGATGAGAGCATCGTCGAGCGGCAGGCGTTTGACCCTTGGCCCCAAGTGGCAGACTGAAAAGTGCGAACAAGGTACACTTTCCGTCATTCGTCCCAGGAAATTATTAGCACCTCAATTCAGGGCGCAGAAGACGCCTACTTAGTGCGCGATTGCGCTGACTATCTATGCGGAATCATCAACTTATCACCAGTGCGCACATTAGGAGCATTCCACTTCTCTAGCGAAGCCAACACGAACCGAGACACAATGGGACAATCGAAGAGACAATAAAGCTGTTTCCCGCCGACGTGTCCTCCTCCCCCCCCCCCGACCCATTTGGTTCCACTCTAGAAACCGCACTACTCCTGACAACTCGCTCAGTTGGCCAATTTTGCTCAAGCAAAGCATATCATATTTACGCGGAGAAGAGAAGGAAGGGGCGAAGAAGATGGCCTGCGACTGGTTGTGCGTGCTAGCAGGCGGTCTCGTTGGCCGTCTACTGGCGCAGTGTGGCGTGCCCTTCTACGTCGTGTTCCTCGCGGCGCTCTGGCGCGGCCGGACCGGACGGACGAGCGGCTACGCCTCCTTCTTCACCATCTGCCTGTCGGTGAGCGCGTCCGACCTCCAGGCGGCCCTACACCAGTGGCTCCTCTACCAGGCCCCGAATCCTCGGCATCGCATTCGACTTCTACGCCATGCTCGACCCGGTGAACCACAGATGACGCGAGTTTCGCCGAAGGGTGTACGTCGGTAGAGCGGCGTCTGCAGCTGGCGGTGAAGCTGGTGCTGTCGATGGCGTTCCAGTTGACAACGACGCAATTCCTCGGCGTCCTCATGCTCTCGGCCAACCGATTCACGGCCATCGTCTTGCCGAACAAGAAGCGCAGAAGTACTCACCGAACTGTTCGCACTCTGCTGTGTGCTGCACGGCTGCAGGCTGCGCGTGCGTTAAGATCTGGAGCGACCGCAATCTCGTGTGGATGTTTGCCGTGCAGTGGATCCCGCCCACGCTCATCTTCGTCGTCGGCTTCACGCCCTTCGCCGACTGCGCCTTCGAGCGAGCGCCCAATTCCACGGCCGTTCGATTCGTCTTTTAGCAACCCCTACATCGGCCTCATGTTCGTCGCTACGGTTGGTCGAGACTCTGTTGTGGAAAATCCCATCTTCAGGACCTTGTAACCTGTGAGCATACGCCCTGGGGACTTCGCTTGGCAGAGCGTGTTCACGGTCGCGTGCTGCGCACTGATGTTCGTGTTGTACGTGCTGATGGTGGGTCGCATCCTGGCACGGCCAGGAGCGAGCGTCTCCAGTGGGTCGAACTGAAGCTCGCCTGCAGCGGCCTCGTCATCTTCGTCCAGGTGAGGCCGTCCCAGTCGCGGCGTGGCGGTGGGAAAAGAATGGCGGCGTTTGCGCAGGCTGCGGGCTAGAACGTACCCGGTTCTCGCGATGCTGGCGAGTCGCGACTTCGACCCGCGCATGGCGGCCCTCTACTCGGGCACCGGACCTCCTATGCCTACGTCAACCCGTTCACCGTCACCGCGCTCAGTCTGCCCGCGCACCTCCAGGTCGCCCGCCTGCTCGGCTGCCGCGGATACTACTCGGCCAAGGCTACGTCGACCGTCCAGAGGAGTCGCCACCGTCGCGCCCCATGCCACCAACAGGATCAGAGCGGCGTCGAAGACTGCAACTCTGGCGATGTCCAGATCTCCGGATTCCGGCTATGCGGCATACAATCTTTTTCTTCGAAAGTGAACACGATACAAGCTGTGTTACTGTCTACAAAGTTGCAAAATGGCTTTTCTGCGATCCGAAGAACGCAACAAAAGGACATTTGTACAGATGCACGCCAGTTTTTCACAGGATCCATAGAGGCGTGTATTAGGTCTAGATGAGACCCAAACAGAAGGCAATTGGCTCAGACAGGCGGGTGATATAGATGGCAGAACTTGGCACCCTTTTGACATTCTTGGGTCAGGGTTGTCAGCGTCTGGATCCAGATCTGGTTTCATGCAAATTTTTATTTTATCTTTATTTATTTTATTATTTTATTCCCAGTGAGCATGCACACGTTGTAAACCTTGGCGACAACGGACCGATACAACGAACACCGATACTGCAAATTCAAACCTATTTATGACAAAGCTAAAGTCTGTGTCAAATGCTCGTGAACTGGAGGTTTTTTGGGAAACTCTCGAACGTGCTTGAGAATTGATTACAGAACATACTATATAGATGAATGGCCCAAGCTAGAGTCTCCGATTTCTACTTGCCCTTATTTGCAATTCGGAAACCACCCATCCCACAATTGCAACTGACACCAAAAAATCACCTTTTACTGGAAGGACCTAGCTTGCTGAAAATTGCAGAATCGATAGGTACCCACAGGGCCATCTTTGACTCCTAAAATGGTTCTAATCGAATCGTACGTTTTTGAGATATGGCCAAAACAGAATTTCAAAAAACGTCAAAAATGGCCAAAATCGCGATTTTTGCAAAAATCTAGGGGCACTTGTTAATATTCTAAGTAACCGAACCTGGGATCTAAATGGAATGTTTTGCTCGCATGTACTCCCGACCAAGACCTTTCCAATGGTGTGCAAATTGTTCCTCTGGCTCCTTCCGTGGCGCTATGGTGCGACTTCCATTGTCGTTGGCACTGCACACTAAATTCTTGATGCCATTCAGGTGTGCTTTGATGGAATTGGCTGAATTTTGGCCACTATGTGCTCATGGCCGCCACGCAGAAAGTAATATTTTCAAATTTTTGATTGGACCTTCTTGTTTAGAGAAAACGCTTAGAAAGTGCCAGAGTCGACAAGCAAATTTTTGGGTTTTTTTGCTGTCTGTTTGATGTGTACATGTAACCCGGAGAAAAGGAGTAATGAACTCAAATTTGACATGCGTTTGGGCGGTTGCGTCTTGTACACATTCCCTGACTTTCATTTGTTTCCATTGTAAAGGAGCACGGAGTTATAGTGAAAGCATTAGCCCACACTGCAAGTAGTGGATTTCTATTGTCTTTCCAACTGTGGGATTTTGTCATGTTGACCCATGACAGCTCATTACTTTAACTTTGAGTGCACACACAAGCAACTGTGGCACTATTTGCGACTCATTGGCTAATGGCTTGAATCTGGTGCTAGTAGAATGAGTCAACTCAAAAGTCAAAAATTGGAGCTTGTCGACTCTGGCAGTTTCTCAGCCTTTTCTCTAGATGGGAAGATCCAATCAAAAAATTGAAAATGTACTTTTTGCATGGTGGTCGTGGGCACATAGTGGCCAAATTTCAGACAATTCCATCAAAGCACACCTGAATGGCATCGAATTTAGTGTGCGTCGCCACCGACAATGGAAATCGTACCATAATAGCTCCACGGAAGGAGCGAGAGCAAAAATTTGGATACCATTGGAAAGGTCTTGGTCGGGACTACATGCGAGCAAAACATTTCCATTTTTGATCCAGCGTACGGTTCTCCAGATATTAACAAGTGCCCCTAGATTTTTGCGGAAATCGCGATTTTGGCCATTTTTGACGTTTTTTTGAAATTTTGTTTTGGCCATATCTCAAAAACGTACGATTCGATTTGAACCATTTTTGGAGTGAAAGATGGCCCTGCTCGGTACTAGCGATGAGCACGGGCCTGCACATCTCGGGCCCGGCCCGGCCCGCCACATAGTCCGGCCCGTCCCGGCCCGGCCCGCACCCCCAAAATCCCAGGCCCGGCCCGGTCCGGCCCGTCCAACTGCTCAATATCGCAGGCCCGGCCCGGCCCGGCCCGCAACACGAAATAAGTACAGTCAGTGTACAAATTACTGAAATACCGTATGCCAATTTGGTGAACTAAGTGAACTAAGTGAACAAATAAGCAAGTCGGTGAAGTCGGTGAAGCAAGTGAACAAATTAGCAAGTGAACAAATAAGCAAGCAAATAAGCATGCGAGCGTGCGTGACAGTGCGTGCATGTCGGTGCCTTCTGCGTGCGTGCGTGCGTGACGGTGCGTGCGAGCGTGCGTGACAGTGCGTGCGTGATACTAATCAAATGAACCGTAGAAGGCTCACGGAGAGCAGCGCACTTTTGGCCGCAAAAAGCTAACTGTATTTGTTTAGAAAGTTAATGCGTCTTTTGGTCACTCAAAGGGCGCCCTATCCGTTCTACAAAGCAAGTGTGGCTTTCGCCGGTGAAATGAGCTGGGAAGACGGCTGGCAACGTTGCTGAGATGAAATCCGAATCAAATGAGCGGTAGAAGGCTCATGGAGATTACGGCGCACTTTGAACTACAAAAGCCAACTGTATTCGTTTAGAACGTTAACGCGTCTTTTGCACTCTAAAATAGCACCTTACTCGTTCTACACACCAAGGATCGCTTTCGCCGGTGGAATGAGCTGGCAATACGGCTGGCAGCATTGCAGAGATGAAATCCGAATCAAATGAGCTATGGAGATTACGGCGCACTTTGAACCACAAAAGCCAACTGTATACGTTTAGAACGTTAACGCGTCTTTTGGACTCTAAAATAGCACCTTACTCGTTCTACACACCAAGGATCGCTTTCGCCTGTGAAATGAATTAATGAATGGGGAAGACGGCTGGCTGTGTTGCAGTAGAAGGCGTACGTACGTTGCAGTAGAGATGAAATCCGAATCAAATGAGCGGTAGAAGGCTCACGGAGCTGGTGGCGCGCTTTTGACCGCAAATAGTGAACTAAGTGTATGTGAGAAGGTGTACGCGTCCGTGACATTCAGTCTATATACCTATGTATAGTGATATTTCACGTCGTCCCAACTGGGCTTCATCGCGAATTCATTATACAATTAACGCGGTTGCCACTCACTGCCTCTATCGGGAGAAATCGGCGGTCTTCCACACTGTAGGTACATTCGCATAGGCCTAATTTTTAAAAAAAGAAAGTTTTTTTTTTAAAAAGAAAACTTTTAATTTAAAAATTTTTTTCCACATCCCTAAGGTAGCTATCTACGTTGGCCAGCCAAGAACGTCCGGCCCGGCCCGGCCCGCACCCTCAAAACGCAGGCCCGGCCCGGCCCGGCCCGCAAAACGGGCCTGGAATTCCGGCCCGGCCCGGCCCACGGGCCGGCCGGGCCGGGCCGGGCCGGGCCGGCCCGGCCCATGCTCATCCCTAGTCGGTACCTATCGATCCTGCAATTTTCAGCAAGCTAGGTCTTTCCAGTAAAAAGGTGATTTTTTGGTGTCAGTTGCAATTGTGGGATGGGTGGTTTCCGAATTGCAAATAAGGGCCAGTAGAAATCGGAGCTCTAGCTGGGCTATCCATCTATATAGTATGTTCTTAATTAATTCTCAAGCATGTTCGAGAGTTTCCCAAAAAACCTCCAGTTCACGAGCATTTGACACAGACTTTAATGCGATAGATGTGAATTCAGAGCACATCTTTCGTATGTAAAAATGGTATGCCAAAATGTGTCAGTAATCACAAATTGCCGGTATTTAAGCACAAAATCGCTTGCATGGAGGTAACGTATACACGTTGGGTGTGTTGGTTTGGTTGGTCTGGCCAACATGGGATGCGCCTTTACATGGCACCTTCAGACGACGACCATGGGAACGAAGCACCGCGCTACACACCGCTGGTCTACACATCGTGCTCAACGTGACCAACGACGTCAACAAAGATAACACATGACGGACGACAGCACATGGAAATTCAGCAACTAAAAAACTGCAAGGAAAAAAAACGAATTGAATCTTTACTGCGGTTTGCCTTGACCCTGCTTGACCCTTGACCATGCTCCGGCCAAAGGCGGTGGCAACGTCGCGCATCTGAGCCTCCTTGAAGTCGGTCAAGACGTGCGCGATGCGCACCTCGCAGGCCCATAGATAAAGTGATCCATCGGATCGGAGGCCCATCCATCGGAGCCGTTCATAGACAAAGTGTACGCGGCCATTCTTGTTCTTCATGAGTGCATGACACACGGCCACCCACTCGTCTCGGAATCGAACTCACGACACGATTAACCTTGGCTTGGCGTGGAGGGTGTAAACCGGGGCGAAACCGGGCTGAGAACAGTGGAAGGTGGCTTCGGCTACCATAACGTACGAGCACACAGCGACCAGGTCTTTTCCTGATCCGATGCGAAGATCACCACGCCCAACTCCTCTGAGCAGTCGAGGAACCAACTACAAGTTAGCCGAATGCCGAATTAGTCGATTGTCGCGCTCATTGATCAATCGTCGGCTGCTCCAGTCCAACTGCTGCGCGACCGCCTCCAGTGCCGAACTGGATGGTGCTCGGTGCCCTTCCCGCCCCTTTGCGTTGAGGTAGTCGCAGTGGGTGCAAGTGGTATTACGCGTCGCCCCTGGCGGTTCGGTGGTTCAACGTGTAGACGCGCACTCTGCCACCCTGCTGTGCCTCTGACATGAGGAGCGCCTTGCGCCTCAGCGACTTGGTCAGTCCTGTCGAGTACTGCTGCTGGGCCATTCGTCGGGAGCCACGTCCCCGCCAATGTCGTCGTCCAACCCTTGTCTGCCGAGCGCAGCGCAGCCGCCGACGGTGTCGAGTGCGGCCGTGTGTCAACGCCATTCGCTGGAGGCGTCGAGCGCGGCCGCGCTCGAATGATTGCGTTCAGCACCCGTCGGCGTGGCCCAGCTTTGACACCGAAACATCCAAATGACTTTTCGGGGGTGTTCGGGAGACTGTTCGGTGGACTGTTCGGTAGACTGTTCGGGAGACTCCGGATTTTCTCGGATCGATAACACGCGCTTCCATCCAGACTGGTGCGTTGACGACTTTCAACTGGCAGTACGGTACTCACGAATTCGAACATGAGTACAATACCACGTGCTAACAAAATATAAACGCACAAAATTGGTCGGCCGGTGGCGTTGGCTGTATGCGGCACACCGCTCAACATGCAGTACACCTTTCTATAAAAAGTGTGTTCGAATTTTCCAGTTCAGAGTGCCTTTATCGACTGTTGCTTGGCGCTGAGCGATGACTTGTTCGACTAGGCTAAGCACGTCAAATGTCACTCATTAACGGAAAGCGCAAAGGGAAACGAGAAGCTAGCGCAATGAGAATGAGACGCTGAGGGGCAGTGAGATGAACTGTCATGTCTGCAGCTCGTAGAGCAGCAGCAGAACCTATGCCTCCTGACTGTCGACGGAGGCCCCGTCGGCGCACCACGCTGCTGTCGTTGAACCGCCACCAGGAGCCCAGCTCGTCGACCAAGCAGTCCGCTGTGTAGTGACCGCTGTCGACGCTGCCCCCCCCCCAGTGGTACTACACAACAAACCAGCAGCTGTGGTGAATGTCACTCAGCGCGAAATGAGCGCGCACTCACGACGACGCTTCGCAGTCGGTACTTGGTCGGCAATGGCAACGGCAACGGTGTTGACGAAAGGCGCGACGTCCAACTGCTTGGGCACGTCCACCGGAACGCCCACCTTGTTCGAGTTCGCGTCGAACCTACAATTCAGTGACAAAATTCAGTGACAGGTCGGCTGGGGACTTGTGCCTCAGCAACAGCAGGATCGAGGCGCCGCTGCCGAGCGCGAGCACCGACGGAGTCGACTGGGGCCGCGTGTGTGTGGTTGAGCGCTTGCCGAACGCCTTCCTCCTGCCAACCTTGGAATCTCGCACGCGCCTATCCACCGCGCTTCTGCTGACAGTGTGTCCAGTCAGCTCCTAGACAAAAAGAACTTTCAGCAAACATTTACGAAATTTATTGGACTTCGACTGTTGCACGCTACTTTCTTCGGCGGCTGAATGAGCCGTTCGCGCCGATGTGCCGCTCCACATTTCTTTAGGATCTCGCGCACATCGTCCCGACCCCAAACGTCCATCTCGATCATACCTGTAACTGGGGGGGGGGGGGGTTTGGGGGGGGGGGTTGGGGCCCCGCACTATTTTTCCAACACCCACCCAACTCCCCCCAACCCCCCCCCCAGAATTTTTCACTCAGTCTAAAACGATAAAAGTGAGTAAATGTTGGTGTATTTCAGTGCTTTTCAGTGTTATATGACCATAAAACAGCTAAATAACACTGTTTAGACCCTATTTATACCCATTTTTGACCAAAAAGTACCAGTATAACTAAACAAATGGCCAGCGACCCCCCACTTTTTGCTTCAACACCACCCCCTCCCCCAAAAAGTGCCGTCTACCCCCCCCCCCCACTCTTCCAGAACCCGTTACAGGTATGCTCGATCCTGCTCTTCATCGCTTTCCTTGTTGCCCGCGACTCTGATGCGCTGCAGTTGAATTTGAATACAGAAAAGCACGCTATGCGGCGAAGGATACGGTAGTCCCACGGAGTCCCACTGTGTCCCAATAGGAGTTGAAACTCGCCAATATGCACAGCAGACTCGCTTCCTTCTTACGGTATTTCCGTTTGGCAAAAGCCATTGTACAATTGTAAAATTGTACAGACCTATTTTCTTAGGCTTGCGCCTCGCTTAGGCTTAAGCTTAGGCTTTGCTTAGTCTTAGGCTCATGCCTCGCGTAGGCTTAGGCATATGCAATTATGCATTGCTTAGGCTTAGGCTTAGGCATTTCTTAAGCTAATGGACAACGGTAGAATGGTTTGCTAACACTACAGCTACCCAAAAGGCAAGATTTTCTTAGTTTTAGGCTTTGTTTTGGCTTAGGCTTAGGCTTTTGCTTAGGCTTAGGCTTAGGCCTACGC
>JASAMY010003766.1:0-29038 GCA_030248085.1 Paralinhomoeus sp. GSCO2_6 | reverse complement strand
TCGTTTTTAAAAAGATACGCACATAACAATTTGTATAACATAACAATGCGTGTTTTCAAAAAAACTGGAGTGCTTTCTGAAACAAACAATTTCTTGCGCGAGTATGTCGCGGCAGAAATTATCGTTGGAACAGAGCGTTTATATCGCAAAGCAATTCTACAAAATGGGAAATCAAGCTGAAGTTATTCGTCGATTCAAAGTTGAGTTCCCAACGACAAAAGCGCCATCACAGAACACTGTCTCAGTGACTGCAAAGCGCTTCCCGGAGACGAGCGCAGTTGCTAATCACCCTCATCCGATGCCAACGCCAGTCAGGACTGGATCAACGGAAGAACGCGTTTTGCATGCGATTGAGAAATCGCCAGAGCAGTCGACAAAAAGCCAGTTGCCAGAGAATGGACATTTTAACATAAACAAATTGCTTTGTGCATATCTTTTTAACCAACGTAATAGATCTCGCTAAAAGTAGGTGGAAGTCTAAGTTAGATTGACTGCTACATGTGTTTCAAATTTCATAAAAATCGCTTCATCCACCCTGGAGATATACTGGAACAAAAAGGTGCAGTTGAGGCTGGCCCACCCTGTACATACATGGTCTACCAAATCATGGCATGTTGCATATCAAACAAATCCTCTCAACATTGTGACTTCAATGCAAGCATGATGGGCAATCTCAAGCCCTCACCTCCAGTGCTCTGGTCTATATTACTAAAGCACAATGTTTGTCTGTCTGTCTGTCTGCAACGCAGCCCAGAGAGTTGTGCTGGATGGATTGAGCTGAAATTTTGTGTGTAGATTGCTTGGCATATTTCACCGTCAAAATAAGGGTGGCGTTACTGTAGCTACCGTAATCCTTGAGTTATGCAAATTTCGCATACGTGTTTGATCGAATTTGAGAATTCAGTGTCAATTCTGCTTGGGATATATGTAATCGACCGTGCTGGTCACGAATATCACATCCGTTTTCCAGTGCGATACCGTAATCGCGAGATACGACGCATTGAATATGCAAATTGCGTTTGATCGAATTTGAGAATTCAGTGTCAAATCTGCTTGGGATATATGTAATCGACCGTGGTGATCACGAATCTGGCATTCGTTTTCCAATCTGCTTCAGTAATGACAAGATATAGCATTATCCTTTTCTACAGTAGTATGACTGTTTGTGGGTTCTGTCGGCAACGCAGCTTGAGCTGAAATTTTGTATGAAGCTTGCTTGGCACATTTTTTACCATCAAAATAAGAGTGGCACTACTGAAGCTATCGTAATCCATGCGTTATGCAAATATAAATAAATTATATGATAATACAGCACATTTTATGCGTGCTTCTGACTTATCAGAAGTGTTTAGAAAACAGGTCTGTACAGATCAATGGTGTAGTGGTTATGATGTCCGTTACTTTTCTGGAGGTCCTGGGATCAAACCCCTGCCATAAAAATACTTGTAACTTTTTTGTTTATAACTTTTTTGTTTTGCACGTTTTGCATGCTATAAAAACTTTGAACTTTTTATTATTTTTTTACTTTGTTTTACAGGTGTTAACGTTATAAAAACTTGTATTACACGCTCATGCACGCACGCACGCACGCACGCACGCACGCACGCACATGGACACGCGCACGCACATGCACGCACGCACGCACGCATGCACGCACGCTCGCACGCACACGCATGCACATGGACATGGACACGTGCATGCACGCACGCGCACGCTCGATCGCACGCACGCATGCACGCACGCATGCACGCACACACACACGGACGCACCCATGCACGCACGCGCACTCATGCACGCACGCACGCACACACACACACACATGGACACGGACACGGACACGCGCGCACACGCACGCACGCACACACGCACGCACGCACGCACGCACGCACGAGTGGGCGCACGCACGCATGCGCGTGTATGTGTTAGCGTTTTAGTGGTGCGTTGTTTTAGTTTTTCTTGGCGTTGAGCACTGATCGTCGACGCATTAAACGTAATAAATGAAATATTGTGGTGCGTTTTGCCCGGTCCAATGGCCAAATGAACTTGGATTTCCCCAAAAAAGAAAACGGCTGTAAACAATTGATGCGTCCGCGTCCGCTGCTGCGTCCGATGAAAACTTTCTTAATTTTAGGCTTTGCTTAGGCTTAGTCCAGACTTTGCTTAGGCTTATGCTTTGGCTTTGATTTGGCTTAGGCTTATGCTTCGCTTAGGCTTAGGCTTCACTTATGTTTCGGACGCAGCGGACGCGGACGCAACAATTGTGCTTTGCCAAAAAAAGACGACGTAAGGAAGACACAAGCCCAAGCCCGCCGAAAACCGCCCGCCCACGGCGCGCTGGAATGAAATCGGAAGCGTCGGACCGCGATCCTAGCTTAGACCAGGTCCAAAGGCTTTGCGCCTGCAGATCAAGGTGCATGAACATACCGTAAACCCTATAATTAGCCCCCCCCTATAATTAGCCCCCCCCCCCCTATAATAATACACCCTCCCAAGACCACTTTGAGTTAATAAGCCCCCCCCCCCTATAATTACGCCCCCTCCCTAAATGAACCATCGTCTAAAAGGCACATGTTTTGATGTCTGGGTGTATGTATGGTCGCGTATGTGTATGTATGTACACGTATGTGCATGTGAGACTGGGTGAGAGTGTGTTAGAGTGTACCAACGTGTGTGCACAGCGCATTTTTCCCTTAAAAATCGCCTCCACGCGCCTTTTTGCCCACACATCTTCCCACTCATCGACACTTCCAGTTTATAAGCCCCCCCCCCCTATAATTAGCCCCCCCCCCTCTAATTATACACCCTCCTAGAGCTCGAACGAACAAATTAGCCCCCGGGGGGCTAATTATAGGGTTTACGGTATGTGAGCAACCATGCAGATTACAAAAAAGCCAATTATTATTAGCTGGCTCTGAAGGGCTGATTAAAACAATTAGCCCACTGCCTATATGGGATTTATGGTGTGTCTGCTCAAGATGGTATAGTGCCTAATTTTTACTATCGAATGTAATGACTGGAGATGTGATGACGCAAGAATAAAGTGTTACAAGAAAAAAGGTGAAATGTTTTCATGTATTGCAGAAGTGCATTGGCTGCATTGGTTGACTTCCTTTGGCTTTTGCTGCAGCACTTTACAGATTCGTCATTGTTGTTTTTAAGAGGGCGTCCACGGCAAAATCGACACGAATTTAAATAAAAAAATAGATTTCCTTTAAATTGTGCCCAAAAGGTACCCCCATAGGCACTGTGTGGCATGCCACATTTCGTTTGGCTCAAAGCCGTTTTAAGTCTTAAATATAATTTTTTTACGTTTGCATCAAAAATTCGGGGCCTTGGACGCGCCCCCATTCTTTGGCCCATTTCTCACGTTTGCTCACCGGAATCGGAGGTTCCCATATGTGCCTACATAGTAGACACCTGCCACTTGGTGGTAGCACGTGCATTCGCCATTGCGTCCACCCAGCTGGCGGCAGGCGGAGTGCAAAATGGCGAAGGAACAAAAGGTCGAAAATTTGCCTGCGCACGATGGATTTTTGAGCTTTATGTCTCATTCGATAGCGTATGAATGGACCTATCTGGGGTCCAAAATTTATGCCTGGCATTCAATCTGCGCAAGAGTTATGGCCGAAAAACCTCATTTTCAGCCATTTTTTCGTGGTTTTTCGCCATTAACTTCCCTAAAATCAGCAGCAGGTTTTCCAATTTACGTCTGTGTTGTGTCTCCATGGGCCCCCTACATGTATCGAGCCTCGCTGGAAATTGACAATTCTCATGCATTTTTAAAGATTTTTGTAACTCAAGAGTCTCGCCACAATTATATGCCAGAACAAAACTAAGGGTCCAGCGTCAGCGTTTCCAAAGCGGTCAGCGCTTAAACTGACAATCTACACATAGTGCACTATTGTCCTTTAGCTGTACATTTGGGCAGCGTCCAAATAAGCGACACGCAGCCGACAAATTCCATGGTGCATTCTAAGTAAACTAAAAGCGCACTATGCAATGTAGATGCAAACAAGCAGCATCAAGCAACATTGCAAACGTTGTAGCTCATCAAGTACATACCGCAGACTCTCTAATTAGCCCCCCTCCCACTCTGAAGGCCTCTCAGTTTATTAGCCCCCCAGCTCCAGTTGAACTAGCCCCTTCTAGAATAAATTATACAATTCCCTCCCTACCTCCTTGTGTGTCAATTTGTTACACCCTTCAATTTGTATGATTGTCCGGCCTCCACCTGCATACAACCCAAACGAAATATCGAGCTATACGTACCAAATGGCTAATTGGAGAATTAATGGTATTTTGCACTGAACGAAGAGCCTATATGTAGTCGCTGTATTGAGTTTGGACGTGCTGCAGTCAAGCTTGGTTAAAAGTCATTCACTTTTTGAGAATGTTGGAGCACTATCCCAGCGAAAAAAAAAACGCAAAAGTTGTGCAGTAGTGAGAATCGAATGCCTTACCCTCAGGGAGGTTGCCTAGGGTATTCGGCCCAGTGCCTTAGCCAAAATGTTCGAATTAAATTTTTAAATTATGCAGTATTTCCCAAAAGTTGCTGTATTAATTTTTTTCATGGACCTTTTGTGATGTGGAAGCATTCTCTCATCTGTCACTGAGTAGGTTTATATGGTTTGACACACCAAGCATTTTTGGACAAATTTGACAACGTTTTTTTTTCTACAAAAATTCCAATTGAAAACACTATTTCTTAAATGTGTTCTTTAATTGCACAGGCCTTGCCTTGCGACAGTGCTGTGACATGCTTTGGACCCGCCTTTACGTATGTGGAGTGGTGAACTCCATGTATTAAGGAGCAATTGTTACAACCATGCCCACTCAACACTGCATCCTTACCTTGAACCCCATGGTCTGTCACTGTATTCGTGTCTACACGTACAAGCTTTGCTGTGTACAATAGGATCTGTGAGCGTGTATTTGCTGCTCGTCAACGGTCCTAAATTACTCATGTTGCCTATGCAACACCTGTGAGATGGCATGTGAAACTGCAATTCACAATTGCACTAAATCTTTAAAAATGCATGAGAATTGTCAATTTCCAGCGAGGCTCGATACATGTAGGGGGCCCATGGAGACACAACACAGACGTAAATTGGAAAACCTGCTGCTGATTTTAGGGAAGTTAATGGCGAAAAACCACGAAAAAATGGCTGAAAATGAGGTTTTTCGGCCATAACTCTTGCGCAGATTGAATGCCAGGCATAAATTTTGGACCCCAGATAGGTCCATTCATACGCTATCGAATGAGACATAAAGCTCAAAAATCCATCGTGCGCAGGCAAATTTTCGACCTTTTGTTCCTTCGCCATTTTGCACTCCGCCTGCCGCCAGCTGGGTGGACGCAATGGCGAATGCACGTGCTACCACCAAGTGGCAGGTGTCTACTATGTAGGCACATATGGGAACCTCCGATTCCGGTGAGCAAACGTGAGAAATGGGCCAAAGAATGGGGGCGCGTCCAAGGCTCCGAATTTTCGACGCAAACTTAAAAAAATTATATTTTAGACTTAAAACGGCTTTGAGCCAAACGAAATGTGGCATGCCACACAGTGCCTATGGGGGTACCTTTTGGTCACAATTTAAAGGAAATCTATTTTTTTATTTAAATCCGTGGTCGATTTTGCCATTGACGCACTCTTAAACTGAGCATTCTAAGCATTATTTTATGACACTTTGTATTGATGATGAGTCACTACTGAGGACATGAAAATATTGATACTGAATCACTTCTGAGCACGTTTTTAATGATGAATGACAAACGACAAAAGAGATGAAAGGTTTCTCAGATATAGCAACAATCTCTGCCTTTTCTCGCCCCCAACCCCCCCCCATTGGTCATTGAGCTACTCGACCTTTGGGGGCCTCTGGGCGATAAACTATTTGCGGGCTCGCCAATTCCCTCCCCCCCCCCCCCCCCCGGGCATCGGTTCATGGTCTTCTTTGTGTGCGCGTTTTGTGCATGTTTCGGATTGTTCGTGTTGGGTTGCGAGAGCAAAACGTTTTTGAACATACAGCACATACAAACAGACACACCGAAAAGCCTATGCTCCCCCCCCCCCGCCACATACCATCACCACAGAAAATAAAATACAACTTCTGCAAACGAGTCTCAGCGCATGTCTCCAATTTACGTCGTGGGTGTGTTGATATAAAATTTATTTAAAACAGAGTGGGTGTTACAAGCAGTTCTGTAGTATTCATGCAAATGCGTTGGTTGACATGACGGAAACGCTCAACCAGCTGGGCCAGGTGCCTCCCTTCGGGGAGTGGGTGAAAGCCCCAACCGCTTTTTGAAATGCATTGGCTTTGGTTGACCTGCATTCCAACACTTTGCAGTTTCATCATTGCAGTGATTCATCATTGTACAACTGAGTATTCTCAACATTATTTTATTTCATGAGACAAATTGATGTTGAACCACTTTGGAGCACTTTGCAAGCAGGAGTCCTGAGTTGAAGCGGCTAGTATGTCCAACATTACCTATGTACATATTCGTTGCCTCCACTGCTATTCCAAAACTTCGCCACCACAGCAATGGACACGATACGGTAAGAACCAAGCTGGTCACTTTGTATTCGTGACTTCATAGGCGCTGAGCCCCGCGTCCGGGTCCCAGGTCTCCTGGGTCATCTCCGGCGCCTGCACGCTCCCGCCGCTTTCCGAGGATCGAAACGTCGTTCCAGCGACACTGAGATCTTCGTCGTCCTCTTCGCCACCAACGCATTGCCAGTAGTAGATGGCCAACCCCACCGCCGCGCAGCTGCAGCCGAGCGCCAGTGCTGCGCCGGTGCAGATGGCCACGATGGCCATCCAGTGCCAGGAAGCTCCTGCTGGTGACCCGTGCGCCGACTGGTCGCTTTGGGTTGTCTTTGCTGCAGCAGTTGGCGACGACGCGGTCGGGAGGTTCTGAGCTGGCGCCTGGGCTGGTCCCCATGCAGTTCTGTCTCGACTGGTCACGATGCGCAGGCGCTTCGGCTGTTTTCTGATGACGGCTGCCGATGCGGTTGCTGAGGCGACCCTCTCGCTCGCAGCAGCAGTGGTGCCGGTGCTTGGTCTGGCCCTGCCCGCGCTGGTGGTTGACGGGACGCTGCTCGCGAGGCTGACGACGCTGGTTTCAGCTGCAGCTGCCTCGATCATGGCGCCGACATCGTCAGTGACGTTGGTCATGGAACTGTTCAGCAGCCTTTGCTCCGCATCGTCCTGCAGTTTGAGCGGCGTCTCGGTGGGTGCTGCAGCTCCCGTGGTCGTTGCTTCGGCGGTGCTCGCAGCTGTCGTTGACTTCGTCTTGACGAAATTCAGGTAATATTCTATCAGTTGTTCAGGCGGTATTCTTGGGTACTCTTTCCGGACGGGTATTATTGCTCCCTTGTAGAACAAGCCTGGCACTAGATAGTCCCAGTCCGCGAAAACGACGGCGCAGCAGCAGAGAGCGCAGGCGACGACAGCCAGCAGGGCGGGACGCGGCATGGATTTTTGGTGAACTATTTCTGAGAACTTCCTCTAAGCTACTGCGCCATTAAAACACTTTCTACCCGTAAAAGAGGTAAGAATGAAACGAAAGGTGATGCGGCCAGAGTGTACAGAGGCGGAAAACAGTTGAAACGCGCGAGGCATCCGCAGGAACGACTTGAGGTGAGTGTGTTTTTTGAATAATTCAAAAAAGCTTTTTATCAATGTACATGTACATTGTATGTCCATGTATGTAGCTATACACCTACATACATGGACATGTGATGTACGTACGCATTATACGTTAGTATGTCGCAACAACGAGTGTAATGATGCATTACCATGCAAAACCCTGGGGAATCCAAACCCAGCTTCCATGGTCATTGTTGCACAAACAATGTGTGCAGTTCACATTAGCACCTAGCATAGAAGTTTTCATCTTGAATACAAATTACCTACAACCTAAAACCGAGTCGTGAGTGGACGTCTGCGGCGACCTCCTCAGAATCAAGCCTCTTTCTTCGCATTCGAACGTGATCTTACAGTAGACTCACGAACGGTTGGCGCGCAAAAAGGAAATGGTTTGCCATATCACTCTTGCGGGGCGTCAGAGGTACGTGGGGAGGGATGCGATTTATTGCAACACTATTTTGGATGGTTGCAGCACTTTCTTGGATACCGTAAATCCTCCAATAGTGCCCCCCGGGGCACTATTTTTTTAACCTCTCCTTACCCAGGGGCACTATTGGAGGGGGGGGGGCACTATTGCCACATTTAATGGTTGATTTACCGCTAATAGTTGCTGAAACTACTATTATTGGTTAGTAGTAGTGTGTATACACGATATAAATGTACCTACCACTATATTTTTGCCCATAAAAGGCACATGGCACAACGTACCCCTTACCCCCGGGCCCCGGGGGCACTATTGGAGGGGGGCTCTATTATTTCAACCTTGCCGTACCCGGGGGCACTATTGGAGGGGGGGGGGGGTTGTATTGGAGGATTTACAGTACTTCCAACACTACATTCCAACATATTGGATGTATGTCACACTTTCTTTGGCCCCAGCACGGTGGGCCACCCTGATGTATAGGCCAGTTTTATGAGTGTGTATAACTATGTGTGTGTTCTATATGTGTGTCTGTAGTCAGCATAAAACAAAAGGAGAGCACAATAATTCGCGCAGCTCGAAAACACTGGCGGATCCAGGATTTTCTGACAGAGGGGGAAGAAGGTCAATTTTTTTTCACCGCATAATTTACACTACCATGGAATAGACAAAAATGACGGGATTTTGTAGCTCCCTTACGAGTCAAACGTGAGTTGGAAGGGAACTGTAGTGTATGCGCTACATACATACCGGACATGACAAACCACCTGTGAAATAGCACCGCTGTGCTTACGTGAAAAATCTAGTGTATTGTGGTAAATTGGCTGGAAACCAATACACAACAGTGGCGAAGCGAGCCACTTGGGAACCTGCCGCGCCAAGAAGATCTTCGGCTGAGGAAGCGCGCCGTCGGCCAAGCAAGCGGACGTCGCCGACAAGGGGGTGGACAGCTGCCCGTCAAGGAGTCGCCTAGGTCGTCCTCTCGCAGCGGAGACGGCAAGCAGAGAGTAGCAGCTGCCGGGGCCAACGTAAAGCAGCGCTCGACAAGGAGCCGCCCGCGGACGAAGCGCTACTAGGACGAGAGAAAGTCGTCGCCCTATGCTCCTCCAGCGTGCGACCAGGTCAAAGCCGAGGACGAAAGCGGCCCAGAACCGACGACGACATGCCGGGAAAAGGAGTCCCGCTTGCGCCGTTGAACCACGCGCCTGAAACGCTTGCCGTACACTCTCTGCCAATGGCGACGTTGTATTTGGTCGTGTTCGGTTGTATGTACACACGTATTTGGCTGTATTTGGGTGCGATCTGTGCAATTTTCGGCGCGCCAAGCTTGCGTGCGCTTAATAAAATTGCGGTGCTTGTTTTCGAGCGGATCGACGCACCCTTAGGCCATAGCCTCTCTTTTCTCTGCCCCAGAAGATTGGTGTCGGATGAGGATGTTGCGGCGGTATCGTATCAGACACCCAAAGACGCGTAGTATCATACTACTCTTAAGCACCTGGATGTACTCATACGTTACGCATCCTCGCCTCTCTCTAGGTACGGGTGTGCAGGGCACTAGGGTGGCCAGGCAGGTTTAGAAGATGTCTATTTGTTAACATTAGATTAGCGCACCCTTACTTTAGATTACCCATACGCGCAAAATTTTGCCTGCGGCGCTATGGTGGGTGAGCGTACAGGTCACTCTTCTTGGACTAGGGAATCGTTTTGGGCCAGGATATAGGATTCCCTTAGGTTGACGCTCCAATATGTGAAAAAAGTGCCCGCCGCGCTGGTGCTGAGCATGCAACTCACCCTCGTGTGAGCCAGGTAGTATTAAAATTCTTAGCAAACCACAACCGCCCATTACCATCAATTTTAAGGAGAAATGCTTGGCGTAGACATAGAAATGGCCAAAGCTTTTCGCCTGCGGCGCAGTTAATTTGGTAGAAACTGCGTGAAAGCAACTGCGTCAGTAGACAGCCAGTCGCCTTTAAATTACTTGGTGCCAGCTCCCAAGCAACTGCGTCAGTCGACTTCTAGGTAACTGCGTCAGTGGACTGCTGCCAGCTCACAAGCAACTCTGTCACAAAGCAGCGCCTGCAAGGCCACCTGCCTTTCGCTCCTGCCAGGTCCTGAGTCAGTCTGCATCAGTCCGCAGAGCAGCTCTGCAGTACGATGCGATAATTTGCTTCATTTATTAAATTGTGAGGTATATTGAAGTGATATTTTTGTCCCGAACAAATGCGCTCTACCTATTTTGCGAAATCCCAAGACAGATCTGCATACCACACTTCTCTGCGCTTCCTCTATCACAAATGTTATTATGAGGAGAGCTTTTGCGAACTCCCAAATAATGATCTACTGACTGACCTATACATTTTGGCAGAATCGTCACAGTGCTGTTCATGGCGAAGTCTCTTCTCAAATTTCTTGTCTAAGTGCTGCGAAATCCCCAACAATTGTTTCGCACAGCGCTGCGCACTGCGAAATCCTCTCCAAAACCCATGCGATATGGCTGAAATCCCTCATGATTTCTGTCCGGGTATGTTTGGGCTAGCCCAGGCTATGCCTATCTATGCCACAAAGTGGTGAACCTGTTGCTGCAGTACATAGCTGCTAAACCTGCTGCTGGTGCTGAGCCCACTGCTGAGCCTTCTGTGGAGTCTGCTGCTGAACCAGCAACTTAGATGATTCTCCTTTTTCCTCTACAGTTTCACTCCAGTTCATGAAACAAGTGGCTGTTCTCTCACCAAATTGTGACTACGATGGTGTGCCATATGCACACCAAGTTGCATGCTCATCTGACAGCAGTCCACAGTGAAGTGAAACTGACGTTCTTGGCCTGCAGGCTGAATACAACCAAGCCAGAGGACGTTCTGCTGTGCCAGGACGTAGACACAGGCGTCCACCACATTGATTCAACTAGGCTAGGCCATCAAACACACATATGAAGACTCTGCTGTGACTCTCGTCGTTGCACTTGCAGTTCTGTCTGTGGTTGTTTACTGTCTTCATCTCAGAACACAGGCTACCATCATGCCATCTTCTTCGTCTTCTACCAGAATACCATGTAGATTCATACATTGTGCTGCTGCATTGCATTGATCGACCATGCATTGCATGACACTCACTCTCACCCACCCACCCAACCTGTGGGAAGTATCCCGAATTGCCCAGTTTACCCACCCCCTGCCTTCGAAAAATTTGGCGATTTACCCCTCCCCTGGCCCAATTTCCGTGGGCACCTATGCTGGCAGATCATATTTTGAGCATTACAACAAGTCGACTTAGACGTGCACAAGAACAAGTACTTCCGAAAAATGGCGATTAATCCCTCACACTCACTCACTCACCCCACACTCACACTCACCTATTCTCATGTCATCATGCTATGATGCATGCATATTGCATACAATACTGTAAAATCGGTATTAAGCGACGAGATCGGGGCACAGGGCCAGGGGTCCTCTGAATGTGTGCGTGTCGTGTCGCGCAGTCAATCACTTGCTTTTGAGTTTTGGCTAACACCAGGAAGGAAGACTATTTATTGAAATTTATTGAAAAATTGTTAAAATTATTGGAATTTATTTTCAAACGCAAATTCACTTGTGGTTGTGGGTCGCTACAAAAGGAAGATAAATTCAACGGAGACGCTTAAAACCGATTTTACGGAAAATGAAATTCTGACGTATACATCCATCCATCCCGACCTTGACTTGAACAATCCAGCCAAAAAGGTTCGACAGAAATGGCGCCGCAGCAGCTCTTCTTCTCGCCGACAGTACGACGACTCGACTCGGCAAGCAACTGGGGACAACCCCGCGTCGGCAACGCCACGTTTGCAATCAACAGCGCACACGAAGCAGCCATTCTACTTCAAAAACATTTTCAAAATATTCGCGCGAAACGGGGAATACCCGATCCATGTGAACCATGTGAACCATGTGAACCATGTGAACGAGAGCTTCGTTATTTCGGTGTGATATTTTTCTTTCTTGTCTCCCCGTCTCGCATATCTCTAAACCGGGGGGGGGGGGTGGAAAGGTTATCGGGTGACCAAAGGCAACCGCCTCTTTTATCTGTCTGTCTGTCCGTGCGCACGTGCCTGTGCGTGCGCGCGTGTGCACGTGCGTGCTTAGGCTTAGGCTTTCGCTTAGGCTTTCGCTTAGGCTTTCGCTTAGGCTTAGGCTTTGCTTAGGCTTCGCTTAGGCTTCGCTTAGGCTTCGCTTAGGCTTCGCTTAGGCTTAGGCTTAGGCTTAGGCACGCACGCACGCGCACGAGTGCACGCTCACGCACGTGTACGTGTGCGTGCACGCGTGCGCGCGTGCCCGTGCCTGTGCGTGAACGTGCGTGAGCGTGCACGCATGCGCGTGCGCGCTTGCGTGAGTGCGTGCGAGCCTAAGCCTAAGCTTAAGCCTAAGCGAAAGCCAAAGCCTAAGCGAAAGCGAAGCCATGTCCAGAATGTAAAAATTGTGAACCAAAATATTTGTTTGATACCACGATAGTTCAGATTGAGTTGCCAGCGACAACGAAGATCTCGTGGTGGTGCACCGCGAGCGCTTCTCTATTCCCCCCGAGAAGCGCCACTCCGCGACATGTTGCTGCACTGTCGCTATAGTTGCGTCGTTGTGCGCTATCCCTACTTCATGAGTACTTCATGAGCTGTCGCACTGCGAAAAAATCCGCGCCAACTTTGGGGTTTTTCTTTAGGCAAGTGATGCGATCTGCTAAATAGAGCAGGGATGGGATCGTTCACATGGTAGTTCACAGGAAACGCTACAATTAAAATAATAAAACCAGACGATGCTAAAAATTAAACAATATATAATTAATTTAATTAACAATTGATATAAAGAACAGACGCAAAACAAAATCAGTATTATTACTAAAAGCCTTCGACGGAGAGACCGTAGAAAAAATGTCGCACCGAAATAACGATGCTCTCGTTCACATGGTTCACATGGTTCACATGGTTCACATGGATCGGGTATTCCCGCGAAACGCAACTCAAACAATCATAACCAACCAAAAGGTAGTGGGGAGCAGGGAAGAGGCCGCAAAAGAAAGCGGAGGACGTACAGTAAACGCCGTCTCGGTAAGTCACGAGGGAAGCGTACGCGGTGCGCTCGCGCTAAAAAAAAAAAATTTTTTTTTTTTTAATTTTAAAAAAAATCGACCAACTTTTTTTTTTAAAAAGAAAATTTTTTAAAAAAAAATAAAAGTTAAAAAAAAATTCTCATTCCTAAGCTACCTATGTAATGCATTGTAAGTATCGGCGACTATTCTGCACCGTATTAGCAACTTTGTATTCTATGACGCGCGTCTTTCGCGCTCAAATGGTGCAAAGGCCATAATATGGTTGTGAACTGCGATTCTGAGAGGTGGATGCGCCATTCCATTAAGTAAATCACGCAAATTGGCATACGGTATTTCAGTAAATTGTGCACTGTAGTGACTGTACTTATTTCGTGTTGCGGGCCGGGCCGGGCCGGGCCTGCGATATTGAGCAGTTGGACGGGCCGGGCCGGGCCGGGCCTGGATTTTGAGGGTGCGGGCCGGGCCGGGACGGGCCGGACTATCTGGCGGGCCGGGCCGGGCCGAGATGTGCAGGCCCGTGCTCATCCCTAGTAGCCACGCCCTCCGCCTATATTCTAGCGCTTACTATTCGCTCGATTCATTGATGGTATATTCCTGGTAGAAATCGGCGTGTGTGTGTGCGCGCGCAATAGAAAGGATTGAGACAGAGCAGACGCGCGAGCGCACCAGCGTCGACAGAAGGTCGTAGTGACAAATGCGTCGGCAAATCGTAAAGCCATTTTACTGGGTCATTACAATAGAAAGGTCACGTGAAAACGGTGCATGGATTCTCTTGAATGACTTTTGACTCTCTTTGAATTTTGACGTGTTCTAGGTAGTGATGGCAACCTACCTAGCTAGGTTACCTACCTAGTAGGTTACCTAGCCTTTTTTCGGCCTAGGTAACCTAACCTAACCTACCTAGCGCGAAATTCGAGCTACCTGTACCTAAGCTACCTACCTAGATTTTGCCGTTACCTACTAGGTTACCTACCTAAGCTAAAATTCATGGAGCCAAAAAATGGTATGTGCAAACAGAAGCATTTGCACATACAGTAGGCGAACGTGGCCGTTGTTTTCGCTTCCGGCGGTCGGATTTGCTTGGTTGTTGTCGTTGGCACGAATATTATTTCTTTGTCAGCTGCGTCTGTGTCGAGATATTCGTAGCCTGGAATACATTGTAGTCCTTCTATGTAGTCTACAGAAACTGAATCGTTTTACTTTAAGAATGCTACTCAAGAACACTTACTGAATCAGTGTGTGGGCGGGGTTTGGACTCGAGACATCATTCCCTCAAACTTAACATGGTATACCTAGGTTGTACAGTTGTACAGTCTCAGCTCAGAGGGGCGATCTTCATAGGAAGAACAATCATGGGGTGGGGATTCGTAGCGTCTGCTTTAAAAAATGATGTGTATTCAACTCACTGTAGCCTCACATAAAGCCTGCAATACTGCCCCCTCCAAGTACTCTGGATTCGCCCAGATTGAAACATCTGCCCTCACCCTATTTGTGCTGCAGAAAGTGTGAAGTATATCAGTGACGGATCCAGGATTTTTGTTATTCTTAGTTTAGATTTGATTGTGATTCTTAGCATATGTAGGCTATGCTATAAATTTTCCGTATTTGAATTGTGCGCATACAGCAAGAAGTGCGCATTAGCGTATGCACTGCTTACACTCATTAATTAATAAGAGGTGTTTTCACGCACTGGATGTTAACGGCAAACAACCAAGCAACTTCAAACGGACGCACGCACGCACGTACCGGCGCGCGCGCGCGCGCGCACGCACGCACGCACGCACGCACGCACGCACGTGCCGGCGCGCGCGCACGCACGCACGCACGCACGTGCCGGCGCGCGCGCACGCACGCACGCACCACGCACGCACGCACGCAAGCAGGCAGGGCAGGCACGCACACACACGCACGCAAGCAAGCTCCAACGCACGGACGCACGCACGCACTCACCGGCACGCGCTCACCGGCGCGCACGCATGCACGCACGCACTGGCACGCACGCACCGGCACGAACCAGCACGCCCCCACCGGCACGCGCGCACGCACGCCTGAAATCACTGTTACATGTGGACAAGCTTGATTATTGCATTTTGGATTTGGTGAGCACTTTCAAAGTTTAAAGTTACATAAGACTCTTAAAACCTCCTCTAACACTGTCCAGGGTAAAGATAAGCTGAATGCATAGTGCTGGCAAGTGGCAAGCACTACTCGGAGGTTTACACTACATGCATGCACTATTGCCTGACACTTGGAGTTACGTAAGTTACCTACCTATAACCTAAAGAATTTGCCCGATCACCTACCTACCTAGCAGCAAGATCTAGCTTACCTAACCTAACCTACCTAAGGCTTCTTTGTGACCAGTTTTACCTAACCTACCTACCTAAAAATGAAAAACGTCAAAAATTGCCATCACTAGTTCTAGGTACTCAGGCTAGATTAATCACGAAATTTTCAAACGTTCTGTGAAATGATAACCAGTGGGAAGGAGGGGGGGGGGAGGGGTTGAACACAAGTGCAAAATGGTGTGAATTGGCTGTTTTTGCGCGGAAATTTTGGGAAAATAAGGCATCCTCAATACTCATCATCGGCCTCAAACATCATCATTAAAATCGGGATGGCCAGGCGGAGAGAGAACCTCCCCCGCCCCCTCTCTACACCCCCCCCCCCTGACCCAACCACTGGGAACCCAACCCTGATGGTGCTCATGAGGGGAATATGAGGGGAACCCGAGAACGACTTCACCGAGTCACACCCCCCCCCCCACCTCCGACTTTCGCGAATATTTATTTCGGCGCGTGCAAAGCCAGCGATAGAGCTCGGGACGTCCAAACGGCGATTCTTGAGCAGGTCAAGAACATGACGGACAACGACGAATGGATCGACTTTGGTATGCTGATGATTATTCTTGGACGTTGTTCGCACAATTTCAAGAACTGCTTTCAGGAATGACAGTCGCACATCGTCTGCGACGACTGCCCGAGTTGGCGCAGCTGCAGGCCATGAGCCGGATCAACAACATTTTGGATACGGCAGTGATCGAGCACATCTCCAAAGTGTGACTGAATCAGCGCGTCGTTGTCACTCTTTTTTTGTTCTTTCCAATGTTGATCGCGCGATTTTGCCAGCTGACAGCTCCCTCAGCTGCGAAGTAACTGACGAAGGTGTCCTGGACTGAACTTTCCTTGTGCGAGTAGTTGAAGGAAGTCTTGCCCAGTGGCTGCAGCTGGTCAGCAGGGAGGTCGTCCGCTGCGACCGAATCGGCGCTGGCGCCCACTGAGCCGCAGAGGTAGCTGCTGGGCTCCTTGGCGAGCAGAAAGTTGTGGAGGCAGACGCACGCCCTCATGATGAAGTCGGCGTTCTCCGGCGTCGTCTCCATGAGGCGGCGAAGAATTCTCCAACGCGACGCCAAACCAAAGGCACACTCGACGATTCGTCTGGCTCTGCAATTTGCACCCATTGCATAGGCCGGCTCAGGGGGGGGGGGTGTTTGGGGTTCAACCCCCCCTGGCTATAGCCATCCCGGTTTTTTTTGTGGGAGCTACTCCCCCCCCCCCATAAAAACCCTAAAAAGTAGTAAATGGCACTTGGGGGGGGGGGGCGGGGCAGTGTCTGGTGCAGGGTGTAGCTGAGATTTTTAACTTAAATAGGTACCTTTTGGTCAAAACGGAACACAATGTTACACTGTAACACCGTTACGGTCAACAATTTTTTTGTTGTGGTAAACGAAGTATTGTCGGGGCAGGGGGCTAGGCAGGCCGGGTACCCCGTTGCTGAGCTACCCAAAACTCAGCCGCGATGCGCGACGCCAGACCTCTGTCCTGGCTCACACACGCGTTTCCTACTTCCCACAACTCCTGGAGACGAGATCGCGGCCTTCTACGTACGGCGGCGGGCGGGCGGCGACTCCTGCGCAGGGCCCAGCGACTCACGCACACACGTACCGGGTAGGGACGCCGACCGACTCTCTGACTCCGACGCGAAAGCAAGCTGGCTCGCGTTTTCGCTAGCTTCTTTCCTGTCGACACACGCGGCGCGCACGCTAACGGAAACGGACCTTCCCTCGTTGCTGCGCTGTGGCGCTGTGTCTTTCTCAGCCCACAAGGAGATGCCGACGCGATACTTCCTTGTACCAACACGGGCGACGAGGTAGAGTCGGCGCACACACATGCGTCGCCGGCAGATCCGACAGAACAACGCACGGCGGGCGACTTTTCACAAGCGCCAAGGGCTGGAGTCCACACGACACAAGACTAAAGACTCGGCCGGGCCAGACTGACGCAACGGGCGGAGTGGCCACGTGGTGTCAGTTAAATGCAGCACACGTTAAATGCAGCACACGTTGTATGTGATAAAGGATGCAGGCATGCAAGCAGGTGATGTATGCAAGCAAGTTGACTTCCGCGGCTTTTTCTGGCTATTAGTAAAAGCGAATTGCGAATTCCGAATTTTGAATTTTGAATTTTGAATTTTGGTGAACGTCGTTTATAGAACGCGTGCATTGTTTGCATGTCAAGAGGAATTTACTATCTGGAAAGTTACCAAGAAATTGTGAATGTTCATTTTATAAATTCCGGGAAAGCGTGGTGAGATAAAATTTAATTTCGTTGCGAAACTTATCTCTGTGCCGACAAATTCGCAATGAAGAAAGTTGGATGTTCTAGGAAGTGGAAACTACACTAGAAATTAACTGCAGCCCCTTTTGGTTCCCACTCTAGAAGGACGGGACGGGATGAGGAGACCCCCCGCCGCAGCGGCGCCGCGCGGTTCCCTCCCTCCCTTCCTATCGCGACACGCGGCCTCCCTCCCCTTCTGCCGGACTCTAGCGTATAGCCGCGCCTGAGTCAACCATTGCACGTCAACGATGGGCTGGCTGAACTGCACAGGAAAAATTTAATGCCATAGCGTAGGCAGGATTACATTTCGGAAGCGTGTACATCAAAAACGCAAAGCTGCATCTAACCAAAAACAGCCATTTCACTCTCTGCATTGGCGCGGCAGGCAAATGTGCAACCCTCAGCGGCGCACATTCAAATACATAACTATAAAAAGTTTTAAACCTAAAAAGTGCGCCGAAAGTGCGTTAAAAATTTGGCCATTTCGAAGTATTCTCATGATGCGGCGCCACATTCCATGATATGGCGCCACATTAGTGCATTCGGAGTTCGGCTATTTTTGTCAAAAAAAACTCGTTCAAAAGGTCGGCTCCATAGAGTCCGCAGAAACACAGCGGCTTCCCTCAAGTCACTATTTCAGCAAGATTTATTTTTTTATTTTATGATCATTGTTTTAATTAGTAATATTTTTAGTTAATAACTTTTATTTGTGCTACACTGACTCCACTCCAGTGATCGCGTTGTATCATTATTGTATCATCAGCATTAAAAAAAATATTAAAAAACTTGGAATTCTTTTTATGTAGTTCTGCCGCCGACTATGACTAACAAATAGCATGTGCTATGCTGCTGTGCTATGAGTTATGAACAGTGCGCGTTTGTGCGTTCGCTGATGCTGGAGATTGGGTCCCAACGACAGCACGTGGTCTGTTTGGTACACTGGGCCGCGGTGAGACGGCGTCGTTAGCGTGTAGCCGTGGGTCGCGCGCGCAGAAGGGGAGGGAGGGAGGCCGCGAGTCGCGATAGGAAGGGAGGGACGGCGGGAAGCGCGCGGCGCCGCTGCGGCGGGGGGTCTCCTCATCCCGTCCCGTCCTTCTAGAGTGGGAACCAAAAGGGGCTGCAGTTAATTTCTAGTGGAAACTACTTGGTGGTGGTAGGCCTGGAACTCGAGTCGAGGCCGACGCGATGCTCTCCGTCCTCTCTGACGACAGCGAGCTGGGCCCAACGAACTCCGCTTCCTGCTCGACGCCAACCTCACCTACAAGAATGTCAAAAGAATCGCGTAAGTTGCTGATCTCTTGGGAATCTCTGGATCTCTGACCACCGCGGTCCGTCCAGCGCCCTGCCCTGGCCGACGCCGCCGACTCCTGTCTTCACCTGGAGCCACTCCTCTCCTGCGGTTCGGCACTGGCGTCGGACAAACGCGCGAGATTCATGTGGGAGTCGAACTGGTTAGTCACTTCCGCCCCTCTCAGTCCCCCAGGGGGAGGGGTTGTGGCGGTCCCCACCCCTGATTTCACAAGAATGAAATTGTCAAAACAAAGCGTGAATCACTTTCAGGAGACACGGCGGAGGAGATGGCGAGCGCTTGTGAGGCTGCCGCCGGGCAGGTGGGGTGGCGACCACTCGTGCGACGCGACCACTCCACCAAGCAAACTTCAACAATTCATTCAGCCGCTTCTGTCGCTCAACGGCGATGTACCTGCTGACGTCGACGAGGCTGATGACGACGCCGACACCGAAGAAAGCGGTCCGACGCTTGCTGACACGCGCCAAGGTACGTCGTCAGGGAGCCTCACACCACAGGGCTCGATGGTGACGACGCTAGGTTTCAGCGACTCAGCGTCGTCCGCTACCGAGCTGCTGCGCGTCCTGGAACGGAAGTTGTCGTCCGCGGGTGCGCTCGCCTCTCTGCCCTTCTCCGGTAGGCCATGAGGTGGCCGAGCACGCGGTCGTCCGCCTGCCGACGCGCCTCGACCGCGCGCCCGGCCGCGTCGCGGACAGCGTCCAGTAAGCGCTCGACTGACGCCGCCGACCGCCGAACCCGTGAGGTGCCCTCCGACACGCTGGAACCAGATGACGTGCCCATGTGGGTGGGAATCTCCTCACGCCCGCCCTGGTGGACTCTCGTAACCTTTTCCGGTGACCCTCCCCTCCCTCCTCAGGGCCCTGGAGCAGCTGTACATTAGCGTCGTCACTCTGTTTCGTGTTGTCGCTTAGGCCGTTGCCTCTACCAGGCTTTGCGTTGCATGTCGATTGTCGACCTCTTTTGGGTCGCGTGGGTGACCTAGCTGCAGTGATGTGTGTCGTGTGACGCGTAACCGCTTCTCCCTTCGAGCGCACGTTTCGCTGTCGGCCCAATACAATGAGTAAACCTTGGAACACGTGCTGAACGCCGCCCACTCCACGAGTTTGGACGAAGCGTTCGTTGGCGTATCGCCGCCCCCGCCATCGCCACCGAGCCCTCGCTGTGTGGGTGGGCGCTGCCGCAGTTAGTTTAGTTAGCCGCTGTGGCTTTCTCGTCGAGCAAGACTGTCAACTAGCAATTGACACACAGTGCGATTCAACAGTGACAGGCGACACAGCGCTTGTAATAGTTGCACTTCAGCATTGAATGCATCATATACACACAAATAATGACACATAGACACAAGCGGATATGTGCACATATGTTTTTTCAAAATTTTTGAAGCTCGAAGCAAGAAACTCGTCCGTCGGCATCGCCGCCGCTGTCGCCCACAGAACGCGCGGCGATGAACCGCATTTCCGAGACGGAAGCACAGCGAGCGCTGAATTATTCAAATACAGTACAAAAAATCAAATTTTAAATGTTGGAAGTACAGTATACCGAAGTCGAAATTCAAAATTCGCAATTCGCAATTCGCTTTTACTAATAGCCCTTTTTCTTGGCTTAACGTTGGGCTTAGGCTTAGGCTTTGCTTAGGCTTAGGTTTTTGCTTAAGCTTAGGCTTTGCTTAGGCTTAGGCTTAGGTTTTTGCTTAGGTTTTTGCTTAGACTTTAGCTTAGGCTTAGGCTTGGCTTAGGATTTGGCTTAGGTTTTTGCTTAGGCTTTAGCTTAGGCTTAGTCTTAGGCTTAGGCAGCGAAAGTCGACTTGCCTGCATACTTTACCTGCTTGCATTCTTTATCATATACAACCTGTGCTGCATTTAACGTGTGCTGCATTTAAGCGTAACCGTGGCCACGTGGCGACTGGCGAGGGGGTGGACATTCAAACTAATCGATACGCGCGCCGCTCGCGGACTACAGAAGGCAGTCGTAAGATCGTAAGGTCGTTGCACGGCGGATTTGCATAGAATGCACGGGGGGATAGGGAGATCGTTGGTCATGGACGAGGTGGGCAAGGAAGGCACGACAGGCACGGCGCGGCGCACAGGGGCGGATTTCACACGGACATTACAGTCCCGCCGGCACAAAAGTCGATACCCCGAATCGACACAAAGAGAATCGAACGACAACGGTGCTGGGAAGGATCGCCAGCTTACTGGGCTCTGGACACGATTAATAGCAATCGCGGAGCGTGAAGGGGGACGGGCACAGAACAGCAATAATGCAACGAACAACGCACGTCGCCATCATCATCTCCAAGATCGAGGGGTGCGTCAAATGTCGTCGTAATTCTGCGGCTCGGGATACGTCACCAAGTGGCACGGCAGTGCGGTCGCTTCTTGCGCGGCCCGCGTGGCGGCCTGCGCAGCGGCGCGCTTCTGCTCCTCGAGCTCGGCTACTACCTTCGCGTGTTCTGGCTCAAATCGCTTGTACGCGTCGTTCAGGGTTTGCCACAACTCTGTCATGTACGCGGGGACCGGTGTTGCGGGCGGCGTGATCGCCTGGAGGCTCAGCAGGTGGTTGAACACCTTTGCCACGTCGGAGTTGTCCTCCTGCGCGGCGTTCACCTTCCGCTGGAGCTCCTCCACTTCTGCGAATTTTTGACCTCGCGCCAGGCGAGCGCTCGATACCTCGCGGCGAACTTCCATTGCTAATTCGTGTCGCGCGGTGGCGGTGTATGAGGGCCCTATCTTTGTCTATTGCATTTTGGGAAATCAACGCAAATCTCGCAGGCCTGCGATTGCGGTTTCAAATTTCATTACAGATCGCAGTGGACCTTTTTGGAGACGCGAGTGCGCGATTGCGGATTGTGACTCAATCCGAATCCGCAATGACGGAAGCAACGTGTCAGGAGCGGGTGGTGGTTCCAATCGCATTCTCTGCACTGGAGAGATCGGATTGTATCTCAATCCGAAGTCGGCTGTACAATTTCCTTCTACAGTAATTTTAATCGAATAAGTCTAAGCCTAAGCCTGAGCTACACAATGTTGTGTGAATAAACACACTTTACCCGTTTTTCTTGATTATTTCTTGCAGGTGTGGCGCATAAGTGCAATTTAATGGATACTGTAAATGTTTAGTATTAAACCGAGCACTCAAACTCGCGACAAAATGACGAAAAGTCGTGTGGGTGAAATAAACGCAAGGACAGTTTTTAAAGTCATTTGGGCGGCGTGCATTGGTACCAACAGCAGTCGGCTTGTGGGATTCCAAAAAAGCGACTGATGCCAAATTGTTGGGGATTAGCTGCGCGTTAGCCTGTTAAGCGTCAAACGTGAGTTTCGCGGCCCATTGCAGCCGCCGCCGATGCTCCGCTGTTGAATATCCCTGAAACAATGTAAGGACAATTTTTGAGGTCATTTGGGCGGGGTGCATTAGTACCAACAGCAGTCGGCTTGTGGGATCCAAAAAAGCGACTGATGCCAAATTGTTGGGGATTAGCTGCGCGTTAGCCTGTTAAGCGTCAAACGTGAGTTTCGCGGCCCATTGCAGCCGCCGCCGATGCTCCGCTGTTGAATATCCCTGAAACAATGTAAGGATAATTTTTGAGGTCATTTGGGCGGGGTGCATTAGTACCAACAGCAGTCGGCTTGTGGGATCCAAAAAAGCGACTGATGCCAAATTGTTGGGGATTAGCTGCGCGTTAGCCTGTTAAGCGTCAAACGTGAGTTTCGCGGCCCATTGCAGCCGCCGCCGATGCTCCGCTGTTGAATATCCCTGAAACAATGTAAGGATAATTTTTGAGGTCATTTGGGCGGGGTGCATTAGTACCAACAGCAGTCGGCTTGTGGGATCCAAAAAAGCGACTGATGCCAAATTGTTGGGGATTAGCTGCGCGTTAGCCTGTTAAGCGTCAAACGTGAGTTTCGCGGCCCATTGCAGCCGCCGCCGATGCTCCGCTGTTGAATATCCCTGAAACAATGTAAGGACAATTTTTGAGGTCATTTGGGCGGGGTGCATTAGTACCAACAGCAGTCGGCTTGTGGGCTCCAAAAAAGCGACTGATGCCAAATTGTTGGGGATTAGCTGCGCGTTAGCCTGTTAAGCGTCAAACGTGAGTTTCGCGGCCCATTGCAGCCGCCGCCGATGCTCCGCTGTTGAATATCCCTGAAACAATGTAAGGACAATTTTTGAGGTCATTTGGGCGGGGTGCATTAGTACCAACAGCAGTCGGCTTGTGGGATCCAAAAATGCGACTGATGCCAAATTGTTGAGGATTAGCTGCGCGTTAGCCTGTTAAGCGTCAAACGTGAGTTTCACGGCCCTTTGGAGCCGCCGCCGATGCTTCACTGTTGAATGTCCGCGAAACGATGGAAGGACAATTTATAAAGTCATTTCGGCGGGGTGCACTTGTAGCAACAGCGCTCGGCCTGTAGTGAGTTTCCATATTGGAAATGTGTTGGAGAATTTCTAAAAGGCGGCAGCAGCAGCATAGTCCCATTATATGTTCAAATATATTGGTGCGTTGCGCTGCTGCTGCTTCCGTCGGATACATTAACTGCACTTCTAATGTATCTGAAATGTTTTTTTTTCCGAAGCGTCGAAGTATGATATCTATTTTCAAAGCGCTTTTTTGTAAGTTCTCTGCAGATGCGCTGCTGCCGCTGCTTAGATAAAGGTCCGCTCCACGCTGTCTTGCATAGGAAGATAATTCAAATGTTGGGCGTTACCGTAAAGATACACCGTTTTGTCATCATATACTGTGATCGCTTGCTGTGTGGCGTCCCTCTTTAGTATTTCGTTGTTGCTTTGTATAAAAAATGAAATTGCGAATTTTTATTTTAATTTTGAACTATTTTTGATTATTAATTTTTGAGCAGGCGGGATATCGGCCCGACCGCGAACTGAGCAGCTGCGTCAGTCGGCAATTGCGCGAGCGAGAAGGGCGCACGCGCGTCGTCAGGAACTGCTTCGGACGAGTCTGCAACAGCGCGGAGTCGGCCACATCGGCACGGCCAACCGCCACCGGTTTGTTTAATTTTGTGTTTGCCTCGTGCAACGGGTTGCGCAATTAAAAAAGTGTTCCACAACGCCGAACTATTGAACCATAGAGGGCAGGATTCCCATAGGGGGGCCCTAATTCAAAAATCGTAGACCCTCACATAACAGGGGGGTCACAATGCAAATACTGATTTGCGCGTCTTGTATGCACTTTAGACATGATAAAAATGTGCAGGTTAACTTGAATGAGTAGCTAGCTACTGGATGGTCATGATCCTCAGAACATATGTGATGTGATTTTCTGTGGTGGTCGTATTTCGGTGCGTTCTTCTCCGCTATGCTTCGTACCGACCCCCTGTGCGCCCGCTCTTCTCGTTCCTACCGTATCCGCAGCGGCGCGCACGTTCAAACGGTCGCCTTTGCACCTACGACCTTCCCCCCCTTTGCACCCGTGGCGTACTCGTGCCAACCGCTCACGCCACCTTCGCATCTCTTTGTCTTCTTCCCTCCTTCCCTCCTTCCCCCCTTCGTACGCCCACGCAGAGTGCGCCGCGTCGGCGACTTCTCCGTGCTATCGTCAGTCGGTTGCGTTTCCCCTTTCCCTTTTCTCTTTTCCTTCTCTCTTCCACCGACCGACTCCCGTGTGGTGGACTGTGCAGCGTCGTATTGCGACAAACCGTTGTTCACGGGTCTCGCATCGCTCACACGACCACACGGCTGCACACTACAAACGACGCCAGTGCCGCTCGAGACGCCACAGCCGCTGGTTGCTCTTCGACACGTGTCGCCAAGCGTTGACAGCGACAGGGAGTACATGCTGCTCTGCTCGCTCGCAGTCCTCTGTTAAATAACGGGAGCATCGCGCTCCTGAGAGCCGAGCGCGCATTGTAGTGATTCAGAGTCGACGACGACGTTGGTGCGCCGCCAGCCCGCCGTTTCGAGATTCGACTGGTGCTGCTAGCCACGGCCAACCGCAGTCGAGGCAGACGAGGGCCGCTGTCTTCGACCTGCGCACACACGCGAGCCACAGGGCGGAGCGGTCGACGCACGCACTCGCGCCCGGGTCGCCGTGTTGTCGCCACCGCGAGCCCGCCCACGCTCTCCGGCCCCACATTCGGAGTGAGTGACAAAATTTTTTGATTCTCTGCTATCTGATGCGGTCAGTTAGATAAGTCAGCAAGACTACCTCTATTAGAATTGAACAGGTGGATAATAATACTGCCCCTCTGTGACTCCCAGGGATGCATGAAATATTTTTAATTTTCAAATATAATTTTATTTTTTTTTCTATTAAACAAAACTTAACCCTGGTGACTGCCCACTCCCTTGCTGCACTTACGGAACGTCAGCGTTGCTGCCAAGCCTCTATACCTCTATATTCCTTTATCGAACTGAAATCTCCCCGTCAGCCCCCCCCCCATCTCCAATGTCGTTCAATCCAGCATTTTCTCAAACTCTAGCAATGGGCTGGCTGGGCCGCTGAGGTAGTAGCTTCAGATCATATGTAGCGTACTAAGCGTCAAGCGAAGGTACAGCATAGCGGTGCTACATAGTCAGCATGAGTATGACCAACTCGAAAGTTCACCACCAGAGAAAGTCACTATCACTGTTCCCTGTCTACATATGTTTTAGAGCATGTGCAAGCCGCTACATGACTCTACAAGTCGCTATTTAGGTCGCACACACCAGTATTGCAATGTGACCCCCCTGTTATGTGAGGGTCCCCGGTTTTTGAATTAGGGGCCCCCCTATGGGAATCCTGCCACTATAGAGAACAGCGTTCTTAGGTGGTGCTTGTGTTGTGTCTTTGTTCTAACCTGCTGACTGAGCTGCAATGCAATCACAGTGTTTAAATTTGACCGGGGGGGGGTCAAAATAGCGTGAAATTTGGTACTTTTTACCCTTGATCCAAAAGGGGGTCAAAGATAGGATTTAACTAAATAGGTGGCGTTATTTAGGTGTTTTTCGCCAGGGAGTTTGGCACGAGGTTCCCCCTACAGCCCCTGACGCCAGCACTGTTCCACGGGAGAGGCATACTGATGTGTTAACGCTTAGTTACGGCTTAAACTGTGTGTAAGTTGTGTGCAATTTTAGTCTAAGCGAAAACACTGACGAGTGTCATATCACTCTGTGAGTCGCGTGTCCGGAATGCGTAGGTTCTTCTGGATGAACACGTCACATCCCCCCTCCCGCCGTGGGCAGGTATATGGGGAGCGTTATTTAGGTGTCCCCTGCCCTGACCCAGCACTGTTCAGCTCAGCTCGCCAGTCGCGACTCGACGCGCTTCACTGAGGGAGGCAGCGAACGTAGCGCGCCTTCTGTTCGGAGAGCAGCTGCAGATGGACCAACTGCCCGCGTCTCAGCGACCGTTTCTCGCCACGCTCTCTGTGCACGGTGCGCGCCTGAAGGCGAACAAGGGCCGTCTCTCATGGACGAGTCGGTGCCTGTGGTGCGTCTCTTTTTAAATGCCCTCGGAAAGACGGCCCTGTTGGAACAAGATGATAGAAGTGGATTTAGCCGAAAAGCTCAATTTCCGTGGCCACCTAATGCCTTGATACGCACCTGTTTGCCTAAATTTAGTAAATACCTCGCCACCACAGCCCCCCCCCCCCCAATATTGGCGAAGGGAGCGTGCGTTTAGGTGCAGTGTCGGTATGAGGTTGAGGTGGAGGCGAATGAGGGCTGCTTCGGCCCATCGACGCTTCTCGTCAGGATCGCTCTGCCGCGACATGCTTTGTGTCGCTGGCAGCGCGCGTCTGTCGCAGCAGTGGCAGGCAGGAAGTCTGGAAGTGCAACGCCTGTCTGAGAACGGCGCGCCAGAACGTCATCTGTTGCGACTGCAAGGTCGTCGTGTACTGCTGCAACACGCACGTCGGACAGTTCGGTGAGTGTGCTGGCCGCTGCCTGACTGCCTTCCTGTTGTTCACGTTTGAGACGACTTTTGGGGTGTTCCTATTTGTATGCCAATTGGTGGGGGTGCTGGCGCTCCCCCCCCCCAAACGAACATGCAGCATATGCACAAATGAATGACGTGAGGTGCAATGTGTGTGCGCGTGTTTGTGCTTGGCGTGCGTGCGTGCGTGCGTGTGGCATTCGGGACTTCCCATTGAGTGAAGTCTACTTGCCAGTTGTTGTGTGCGTGCGTGCTTGCGTTCGTGCGTGCGTGCTTGTTATGCTAGGCGGCACCTGTTAGCTGTTTGCCTGAAAACCCAACCAGTGCCCCCCCCCCAAATGTCGCCAAAACCCAACCAGTGGACCCCCCAAATATCGCCAAAGGGAGCATATGTTTAGGTGCAGTGTCGGTGTGAGGTGAACGCAGAGAAGGGTTTCTTCGGCCCATTGAAGTAGTGTACAGTGGGACGACTTCGGGGAATTTTTAAATTTGCGCCATTTTGCGTGTTTTGGGATTTGCGTGTTTTGGCGGGTTACTGTAGGTTACGGTAACGCGCAAATTTAAACCAAACCGCGGGAAAAGTTGGTTTCTGTGGTGGGTTACTGTATCGCGCAAATTTGAACCCAACCGCGGGAAATTTTAATATTTTATTTAATTTATTTAATTTTGTTTAATTTTACTCAAGTTTAATTTAATTCTATTTAATTATAATGTGATCAGAGTGAAGTGATCAGAGTGATTGCGCGTGATCTGTGTGAGTCGATAAGTGATCAGTGTGATTGCGCGTGATCTGTGTGAGTCGAAAAGTGATCAGTGTGATTGCGCGTGATCTGTGTGAGTCGAAAAGTGATCAGTGTGATTGCGCGTGATCTGTGTGAGTCGAAAAGTGATCAGTGTGATTGCGCGTGATCTGTGTGAGGCGAAAAGTGATCAGTGTGATTGCGCGTGATCTGTGTGAGTCGATAAGTGATCAGTGTGATTGTGTAGTGTTATTTGGGTATGATCCACGCTGTCTGGGTAAAATGTTCACGTGCTTGCGCATGTGTCTAATCAGGGTGAATGTTTAAGTGATTAGACATGATTACCATTGTGAAATTTGGCGCTGATAGGTTGGCGCCCAACACTACTTTTCTCGCTAGCATACCTATTTCACGGTGCGCTGAGTGTAGACATGACACATCTTCGTTTCATCATCCACCTTTCGGTGGTCAACACTCAACAACAACATGGTCAACATGGTCAACAACACGGTAACATTATAGGTGCCCATGGAAATTGGGCCAGGGGGGGGGGCAAATTCCAAATCTTTTGAAGGCAGAGGGATGGTAAATCAGAATTTTGGGGTGCAGTTTTATCCGTCGAAATTGCGCAAAAAAGGTACTTATTTGCCTCAAGATAGATCCAAATCGGTTCAAAACGTGGTCAAAGCGCCATTTCTATGTTTCTTTAAGCTGTAAAGTAGCTAAGACAGTGCCGCAGGCACCCTTTTTTGGCTTGAAGTTCCAGAAAATGAAAGCAAGAGAAAGGGTCGACCCCCCCCCCCCCCCCTATACCCCCCATGGGCACCTATGGACATCCTGCAAAATCACCTAAATCGAGACGGTGCCTCACCTCTTCATTGTTTTTTCTTTAATTTGGTGGTCTTTAATTTGTTACTTGTTGGTCTGCAAATGTTAACAATGTCTCGATTCAGACGGTATAATACTCTAAATACCGTGAATTCTAAAATAGACCCTCCTTCAATAGTGCGTGCCCTCCCCCTGGGGGGGGGGGTAGGTAAAGGGTATGTTATGGGGCCTTTTATAAGCAAATGTGGTAGGACATCTGTATCGTGTGCGCACACTACAACTAACCAATAATAGAAGTTTCAGCAACTATTAGCGGAAAATGAACCATTAAATTAAATGGGGGTGAGCTTACGATTTGTCAGGGTCGATTTGAGGGTTTGAGGCTTTGTTGTTGCTGACCTCATTTATGGGTCTTTCAAGAACATACATTGTACACTTCTCTGCAGTGAAAAGGTCGGGCTTTATACAGTGCGCAATTAGGAAAGGGGGTGGGGGGTGTATTTATTAAGTGTGGGGTGG
>JASAMY010000961.1:12500-29048 GCA_030248085.1 Paralinhomoeus sp. GSCO2_6 | reverse complement strand
TGGCTGAACCGATTTTGGCGCGTTATCGGGTCAAAAGAAGCGCACTCATTGGGGTACCGTACGTGCCTCAGCGCGTTGCAGCATTGCTGCGCGTTAAAGGGGTACGCCCGAAAATGTTTCCGAAAAGTGTCTTTTTTTTTTCGTGTTCTCCTCCCCAGTTTTTGGAGCGCCACTCGCTAGTGCCGTGGGCAATTGGAATGAAACTTGGCATGTGTAAGCGACCCATGATGGCAATGTTGCGTACCAAAGGAATCGCACTGCTCTGCGTCCTACCAAACTATATCGCCGATTTTATGCGTTTTTTCGGACATAGTCGTTTTTTTTTTGGGGTGGTTTCTACCAAGAGTAAATCTCAAAAAAAGTCCAATTAACCCCCAATCTTTTTTTGATTTTCTTGAACAGTTGCTTATGGAAAGTTTATGCCAAGTCACTGAACCAAAAACTTCACCACGATAATGAGTTATTAGCAATTAAAAATATGGCCAAAAAGTTTGTCCTTAATAGGCGCACTAACGGCTTATCACAGAGCTTTGCTATAAAGGAAAAAGTTGTTCGGCATGACCTGGAATCAACCCCTTTGACAATTGGACCAAATTGAACGCACCAAAATGCCTCTCCCCATTATACCAAAAACGATAAATGGCGATATTTTGGTGTGGTTATGTCGGAGGGCATTAACGTCAATAATAAAGTTGATTGCCCTTCGATGGCGAACATTTTCATTCCTTTGAAGTCAACATGATCCAACGCACCAAAATATTTTCACATCCGGAATAATCGATAAATATCGATATGGGTAGGTCGATTCACTTCGGCTAAAACGCAGAACTTGACCGCCTGCACGTCTAGATTATTTTGATTCTTTACACTGCTATGCTCCGACGAACCAATATGGCACTGCAGATGTGCACGCACGCACGCACACCATCAAATCGGCTGCTTCACAAAAAACTCGATGTGAGTACGTCGCATCACTTACGGCTAAAACACAAAAGTTGACCGCCTAGTTATAGCGATCATTTTGATTCTTTACATCACTATGCTACGATGCAGCAATATAGCACAACTGCACACGCACGCACGCATGCACACACACACACAATTATCCACAGTGGCTTCTGTTTGTAATTTCTTCGCTGCTGTGCCATTTTGCTGATAAGTCGTCCTCGAGGGATTCTACCAAGCATGCTACATATGTCATACATGGTACATATGTAATGCATGCGTGCGTGCGTACATGCGTGCATGTGTGCGTGCGTGCGTGCGTGCATGCGTGTGCCTGTATAGGTTTTACGCATCGATGTTTGTCTTACGAAAAAACACTGTATTAAGGAAAAATTTGCAGGCGGCTGCAAAAAAAAGAGGTGAATATGTGACGTTCTTTTGTTGGAGCCCGGTTTGAAAAAGAGGGGTATCAATTAAGGCATGCCTCATTTATGTATAGCCACTTATGCTTTGCAGCTGATCAACTTCAGTTTGAACAAACTGTGTATAAAAACCAAACCAAACGCAGCAACACGTCACATATTCGGCATTTTTTTTTGTGTGAGCCATCTCACTCACCCAAAATGCAACAGCAATCCTTTCACATCTCATCTATCTCTGGTCATGACCATCGACCTGGCACAGCCAAAGTTCCTACATAAAAAATTGGCACCTTGCTAACATTTGTGAGATGTGGATTGCCACTACAGTTCAGTTAGTGATGTGTACGTATACATACAGTACTGGCTCCATTCGTCATTTCCTTTTTGGCATTTACCCAATAACGCACTGCTTCTATACAACGTGTTTGCGTGCGCGTGCGTTCGTGCGTGCTTGCGTGCGTGCGTGTGTGCGTGCGTGCGTACATCTGCATAGTGGTCCATGTGCAAGACCCTGGGGTCCTTCCTGCCTGTCTCGCAACCACGTGGCATTTAGTCATGCGGCATATGTGAATGCAGGGTGTTCCAGTTCAGTTAGGTCCTATAATTGCCACTGCTCCTTTCTATGCACACGAACACAAAAAAATGCCGAATATGTGACGTGTTGCTGCGTTTGGTTTGGTTTTTATACACAGTTTGTTCAAACTGAAGTTGATCAGCTGCAAAGCATAAGTGGCTATACATAAATGAGGCATGCCTTAATTGATACCCCTCTTTTTTCAAACTGGGCTCCAACAAAAAGAGCGTCACATATTCACCTTTTTTTGCAGCCGCCTGCAAATTTTTCCTTAATTGTTTTATTCTTGCCTTTCCGCCTATCTATACGGCTACATTGCAACAACAAGCACTTCTACGAAAAGAATACTATTAAAAACTACATTGGGAAAAAAACTCTTGTGAATATTTTCAACACTTCCAACAGAATTTAAAATTGGCAAACAACACCGTCCAATTAATTCCACCAAAATTCCCAACGAGCTCGAGTAGCTCAGTGGTCTAGGGCGTCGTTTCGGCACGCTCTCGTGTTCGGGGGCACGGGGGTTCGACACCCACCACGGTAGCACTGAGCTATACCCCAAAGATGTGTGGTTGCAAAAATTTTACGTTTTTTAATCAATTTTTTTCTCCCACCTCGGCCACGACCTTCGCCTGGCGGACCATGTCGTTGGAGCTGCCCTGATAGCTGATCAGGCGATCGGTCTTCGTGATGATCGTCTCCAATTCCTGATCTTGGGTGGTTACCTTAGCTCTGGGACCAGCCTTGATGTGGGAGAGCAGGCGCTCCAGCGCCTCCGTCACCTGACGAGCGGCGCCGCTAATGTCGGCTTTCGCTTGCTCGGTGGGCGCTGCTGTCTGCAAAAAATATTACTGAAACGAAATCGAGTGCTTTCGCAACGTAGATAAGTAGTAGAAGAATTCTGTAGGCAACCAGCAAATCGTGAGACGCGCACTTTCGATAAGAAAGCAGTGGAAAATTGAAATGCACAGTACATACCACGCAACGAATTCGAATTTTTATCCGTCATTTTGACAACAAAAAATAGAAATAAAAACCACAAACCACGCAGTCGTCCAGCAGCTGCTCGACGGCCTTCATCACCTGCTTGCAGGCGGACGTCAGCTGCTCCTGACAGGCTGGGCTGTCTATCGTCGGCGCGACCACCTAAATATTGCATTTCTCCCTCTGAAAATATATTTATAAACGGTACGCGATCCCAAGAATAAGCAAACTACGCGTCCCCACTATATACAACTGCCAAAACATTCGGTCCATCATCCCGGTCCACGCATGCTCGCAGCGAAACAAATGTACATACAGCCAAAGTGAGGTGATTCCCTCACTAACTACTAAGTCAACTGCTGTTGTCATAGAATTGGTTAGTAATTAATGCACCGTAAATCCTCCAATATAACCCCCCTCCACCTCCAATAGGGCCCCGGCTACGGCAAAGTTGAAAGAATAGAGCCCCCCCCCCTCCAATAGTGCCCCCAGGGGGTAAGGGGTATGTTATGCCATGTGCCTTTTATGGGCGAAAATAAAGTGGTAGGTACGTATACCGTGCGTATACACACTACTACTAACCGATAATTGTACGTTTCAGCAACTATTAACGGTAAATCAAGCATTAAATGGGAAAAAAAGTAAGTGACAAAAATCACCAAAAACGAAATTAGCATTGCCATTTAAATTTTTAGGTTGAAAGCATAGTGCCTCCTCCCCTCGAATAGTCCACCACCAAAGTAAGGAGAGAGAGGTTGAAATAATTGTGCCCTGGGGGCACTATTGGAGGATTTACGGTAATACCGAGTAGTACAGAATACTGCACACAACGCGCCCACCCTGGCGCAGGCCACGAGCTGACTGGTGGCGAAGGCGGCCTGCGTCGCGGAGTGGATGATGTCGTCCTTCTTGGCCTCGTCCTCGCAGCCGGCGCTCACGGTCTTGGCCTTGAGCACGAGCTGCGCGGTGGAGGTGGCCACTCCCCTGGCCAGCTGCACCAGCACGTCCTGGAACTCCTTGGCCTCCTCCCTCGGCTCGGCGTCCAGCGTCGTCATCACCGCCTGACTGTACTCGCCCACGCGCGACGCCGCGGCCAGCACCGTGGGACGCGTCTGGAACAACGCAATTCTTGTCTGCACTGTGCGTGCCAGTGCGTGCTGGTGCGAGCTGGTGCGTGCTGGTGCGAGCTGGTGCGTGCCGGTGCGTATCGGTGCGTGCCGGTGCGTGTCGGTGCGTGCCAGTGCGTGCTGGTGCGTGCTCGTGCGGGCCAGTGCTTGATCTTGCGTGCCAGTGCGTGCTGGTGCGTGCCATAGCGTGCTGGTGCGTGCCAGTGCGTGCTGGTGCGTGCCAGTGCGTGCTGGTGCGTGCCAGTGCGTGCTGGTGCGTGCCAGTGCGTGCTGGTGCGTGCCAGTGCGTGCTGGTGCGTGCCAGTGCGTGCGGTGCGTGCCAGTGCGTGCTGGTGCGAGTGCCTTCACGTACCTCCTGGTGCTCTGGGTGTACGGCGTTGAGGAAGTCCGAGAAGGCGGAGCAGAGCTTCCGGGCGGCTCCCACCAAGTCGTCGCCCTCCTTCTCCTCGGGCATGAGGCTCGCGATCGTCTTCACGCCTGCAATGACCGTATGGTACAATTAGAACTGCACACACGGCGGATTATCATTTTTTTTAAAAAAAGAAAACGTACAATTGAGACATTGTAAATTGAGAAGAGCACACACATTAGTACCCGTACCTACAGTCAGAAATTCCTCACTATGGCCCAAAGTTGCTAACTGTAAACCTTATATTTAGCCCCCCCCCACAATTATTCACACTCTTACGGCTCGAACGAAACAATTAGCCCCCAGGGGCTAATTCTGGGGTTCACGGTAATTCTAAAAGCTAATTACAGGGTCTACGGTAATTACCTTTGGCCATTTCCGGCAGATTGCTACTGATGGTCGAAACCGCGGCGCCGACGGCGGTGTGGTCGACCCGGTCAGGCGCTTCGCCCGTCAATTGCACCACCTCAATTAATTAAGCTAATTAATAATTTTTTTCTTAAATGCCACAGAAAAAAATTAAAAAATTACCTGTGCGGTTGCGGCCCCCATGGCGGCGAGTTGATCCTCGACCGTCTCCTTGTTGACTTCGATCAGTTCGGCGCGCTTTTTCTGCGCCTAAAATTAAAACAAAAAACATTAAAATTTTTTTTATTTAATCTGATCGCATGAAATGCGGGGCAAAAGCTCAAAAATTCCCCCCATTTTCAGACCTCGCGAAGCGCAAAATTCCAGCAAAAAAGAACACAATTGCTACTGTCAACATTAAAAAATTCAGCAAATAAATAAACAAATTTAAATAAATATAGCCCACATATGGGTCCCTGTCCTCTACTGGAGGTGGGCGCTCCACTTGGGTGGTCAGCGCCTGCTCAGCGCTCTCCACCGCCTTGACCGACGCCTCGATGGTGCCGACCAAGGCGCGCTGCGCCCTCGGCTCCTCCGCCACCTGTGGCTGCTCGCCCTAAATTGATTTAGTGGGAAAATTCTAAAAATTCACGAAATAAAATCAAAAAAGAAAGAAAAAAGTTTACGGGAGGCGGGTGGGCGCTGATCACCTGACCGCCCACAGCGCCCAACTGGGCGCGCTGCAGAGAGCCACTGCCGTAGGGGAGTTCGCCTGGAATTTTGTGAAATTTAATTTCGAAATAAAAAAAAAGGGGCACTGGGTTTCATTATCTGGAATCTTAAGTCAATTCTCATTTCATAAGGCGCTGGTTCACGCGAATTTCCTCAAAAGTACGTATAAACGGCCTTTAGATCACACTGTCGGACTTTTTAGGGCCCCTATGGATCGATTTCTGCGAGATTTTGATCCATCCCCGGTTAATTGCTCCCCCCCCCCCCCCCTCCCTCTTCTCCCTAAATACCATGCGGCCCAGCTTCCGTGTCATGGTTGCGGTTTCAAATTTCCCTTTATCGACTAAAATTCAAATTCATTTAACACAAGTCCACTTGCAGAGAGGAAACTACAAATTTTAAATATATAGCGCCGGCATCACACAGCATTATTATGCAAGAATTGGGCATGCCCAGCAAAGAAGAGTTGGTGAAACATTTTTTTGGGAGCGAGAACGCCGAAATTATTGTCCACCACACGTGTTTGGCATTGTCCGAAGGACGAGTTATCAACAATTTTGATGACATATGAATAAATAAACCTGAAATGCAGTAGCCCTTCTATTCTTAGCTCCGCGCCGCTCATTTCTTCGTTCGATGCGTAGAAGACACCATTGTGCGCGCGCGCACGCACGCACGCACTCACTCACCATTCGTGCCAGATCTCAGTATGCCAGGCATCGCCAAATGCCCGTCCATGGGCAGGGCACCCCTGCTGATCTGTCCATGGGACATGAGGGTCGCTTTAGCCGGCGAGACCATGTCTTCCAGCATTGTACTGCCCTCGTCACCCTCCAAGCCCAGATGGTCCTTTGCCTTTTTCTAAAAAAATAAATAAATATGCAAAAATAAAAAAATTAGCAAAAGATCCAGGTCCGGACATTCTGTAGCACTGCCTGCGCGCTCTAAGATACCTGTAACCGGGTCTGGAAGTGGGGGGGGGGGCACGCTAAATGGCCGAATTCTGGGGGGGGGGGGTTGTCTGGAGCAAAAGGGGGGGGGTAGCTGGCCATTCTTTTTTGTTTTTTTTTTTTTTTTTTTTTTTTTTTTTTTTTTTTTTTTTGTTTTTTTTTGGGGGGTGTGGTGGGGGGGGGGGGGGGGGGGGGGGGGGGGGGGTGGGGGTGTTTGGGGGGGGGGGGGGGGGGGGGGGGTTGTTGTGTTGGGGTGTGGGTTTTTTTTTTTTTTGTTTTTTTTTTTTTTTGAGTTATACACTTTTACTTTTTGGTCAAAAATAGGTATAAATAGGGTCTAAACAGCGTCATTCAGCTGTTCTATGGTCATATAACACTGAAAACACTGAAATACACCAACATGTAATCACTTTATCGTTTCAGACAGAGTGAAAATCCCTTGGGAAAATTCTGGAGGGGGGGGGGGGCGGGTTGGGGGGTGTTGGGAGGATGTTTGAAAAATAGTGGGGGGGGGCTCAAAGCCCCCCCCCAAACCCCACCCCAGTTACAGGCATGTCTAAGAGGATGGTGCATGCATTTGCAATTTGATGGCAATTGATGAAATAAATTTCGTTTATTCAACCACCTTTTTCAGAATTATATCGATGTAGCCGGCGATGAGTTGCGCGATCTTCTCTCCGTCCGGCGTCTGGACCGAATAGTACAGTTCTTGGTAGTCGCCAAAGTCCTAAAAATGAGTCAAATAAATTATTGCTCGAAAAAATTTCTTCGTTCGTTCGCGACATATCTATGCTAGTTCGAAACATCCACTCCCGCCAATTCTCAATTTTGCCCCCCCCCCCCCCAACCTTAAAAAAAAATTGACAAACGCACGCACGTACGTACCTACAGTAGGTGTTGTTGTTGTTGGAGTGAGGGCAACGCTAGGAGGCCGCCGTCAATGGCCCATATAGCATGCCCATCTATCTCCATGACGCCTTCCCGTCTAGAGCCGCATAATCAGCCAAAGACCTTCGGAAGAGCGCCATCTGTGATCTAGGGCACGCGAAAATCCATTGAAAGGGAAGTGCTCGATCTAGTGCCTCCATCAAGAATCGAACCCCAAGACCGCAGGCGCATCACTACCACCTACAGTAGAAGGCGAACGTACAAACTACTCACGTTAGGACAGCCAGCCCCCCCCCCCCAGGATCGGGCTGACTGGGTCTCATCTCTCACTAGGAGCGGTCGATTGTGACCAGAGAGAGAGAGAGGGCCCCCGCGGTCATAGAAGCGGCCCACACACACGCACGCACGCACACACACACACAAACAACAAACTCACTAGGGTGAAGGTGTTGGGGGAGGCGGCCCATCTTCGTACTTGCTCCAGAGGCCACTCCTGCATGACGTCCTTGGTGCGCTCGTCGACGCGCATCACCGACTCCTTGTTCACGCCCAGCAGGCGGGGCACCAGCTTGTTGCGGCCCTGAGCGCAGTCATAGAGCTCACACGTGCGTGCGTGCGTGCGTGCCGGCAAGTGCAGGTGCGTGCGTGTGTGCGTGCCTGCGCGTGAGCCTGTCTGCGTGCACGTGCGTGCGTGCGTGCGTGCCAGTGCATGAGTCGCCAACACGTACGTATGCCCACGCAACTGCATAACACGCACGCATTCCGCGCTAACGAGCTGCATTGGGCAAAAGCAATTAAACGAATAAGATAAAATACCTTTTCCTTTTCCTTCACCAGGAAAAAGGACACCCCATACGTCTTGAGCGACCGACACCGATTCACGTACTTGACCTTGGCGTCCAGCTCGTTCAGGCCAGCCAACTGGCGATAGAGCTGAAATTGATTTGAAAATTAAAAATAATATCGGTTCCAAAAGGTAAAATTTAAATAGATCACCTGCAAAATCTTCTTCTCGTTCTCCTTCTTGACGTATTCTCTGGGCAAAAACTCGTTGAGACTAAATGGGAGCCGAATTGAATAGGAATTAAAAAAAATTGACACCCGAAATGTTTCACTACAGCGTGAAAAGTAGGTATGAGGAAGAGTGGAACAATGAGCGGGACTTGCATTGCTGCACAGCAGAACACGATCACTATTTTAGTTTGTGGTGCAGAAAATTTGTACGAATTCGACAATTAGATTGGCGGTTAGGATAGAAAGAACGTTTATTGGATTGTGGGAGGGGGGGGGGGGGGGGTGGAGTTAGCTCCAGAATGTTCCAAAATTTGTTTAGCCGGTCTAAAACAGGTAAAAGCGGTTCCTAATTTTGATCAAAATGATCCATTTGAGTGCTTTTGCATAAATTGTTCCAATTTTGGAGATCTACCTCAGCTCCTTCACCAGGGTTGCACAATTTAAAAAAAAAAGTTTTTTTTTTTAAAAAAAGTTGGATTTTTTTTTTAAATTAAAAAAAAAATTTCTCTGTTTTTGGGTAAAATTTAGCTTTTGAGTGGCAAAAGGCGTTTAAAAGGTGTTTAGATGGTACAATTAGTAGTTATTCATGCATAAACTTGCTTATTAGCAGTTAGCACCAAAACTAAGCTCTTTTGGGTTCCCAACTGGTTCCCAACATAGTGTGATACCATACACGACCATTTAGAGGCAGCGGCTTTGTCACCATTTGACTAAAACGATGCTAAATATGCTTCTAAAGGCTTTAGGGAAGCACTATTACTTGTGTTTGACACTCTAATAGGCTAAAAGTATCTTATAGTACAGGTATTTGGCACCAATGATCGCTCCTAAGTCAATTAAAAAAAACTTGAAATTTGTTTTTTTTATGCAACCCTGTCCTTCACACATTCCTCCCCCCCGCCACCCACATCGACGGGCCATTTGCCCCCCCCCCCGGCCAGACTTGGTTACAGATCTGGAGGTAGCCCACAACTCACTGTAGCCATCCGCCCTTCTTGGGCGTCTCCTGATAGTCTCCGAACTGCGTCTGACACTGGAGGGCGGCAAGGTTGAGAGCCTCCTCTCGGTTCACGGGGTGGCTGCCGTCGAGCACGCCATCCCGGCACTGCACGTAGAGCAGGTTCAACTGCACTGGGTCTCTGGAGTCGACGTTGCTGTCCGAGAAGAAGAACTTGCGCCTCAGCAGCAACGTCTCCTCCTCCTCCACGCCCTGCTCTTTGAGCGTCCGTGAGTGGTCGAGCCAGTTGACTGCAGAAAGAAACACCATGGTTCTGATGAAAAGGCATAGACAGACAGGGGCACAACGGTTTGTTGGATAGAGACATCAGTATACCAACATGGTTCCAGTCTTGAAGGTGTTTAACAAAAGCTGGAAGTACCCTCCCCCCCTATATTTGGTAGAAGTCTACATAGTCTGGTGATGGCAGGCCCAACAAAGTACCACCCCACTATACCTGTAACTGGAGCGGGGGGGGGGGGTGATGTTAGAAGGGGGTTGACCCCCAGCCAAGATTCAGAGATGCAAAGAAAGTTGCGCTGTGCAGTGTTTTTAGTTACATATATTAAGCCCTGTCACCCATCCCATTCCCAATGACCACCACTGCTCATGGACGGACGGCTCACCTCTGCATCTTCATGTCCAAAACTCTGTAAATTTACTCATGCATCTCAAATCGCCTCTGCTCTACTCTGCCTACTCGCGACCTCAGCAAATACTGAAAGCAATCTGGCTTTGTTCCCTGCCCTGCTTACGTACACCATAGGGTGTCATTCTAACAGCAACAGCGCTCAGGCCATCTGCAATGTGCCCCCAGAGGATCGGATGCTAGCAATATGCTGCCATCCGTTTGGACCACCCAGATTGCTAGGCAATCTTGGTCCACCTCCCTCGAGGCCGAAGTATAAACCAGACAGTCTGCTTTGTCCCAAAGTAAAGTGTATTGTTATGGATAAATGATGGCAATAGCCCCGTGGGCACGCACCCTCTTCCTCGGTGTGCAGCTTCGCTCTCAGCTGCTCCATCTTGCGCTCCTTCGACCTCCCCAGGGTGAGCGTGCCACCGATGGTGGACTTATCTCTCCCCAGGGTCGAGTCTCGACCCAGGGTGCCGCCACCATGCTGGTGAGTGCCAAGCGTCCCGGAGGCGTTCTCTTTGTCCGAGCTGTCACGCACCAGTGAGTACTCCTCATAGTTCGAGATGCCTTAAACCATGTTGTTGAATTAGGGCCAAGCTAGGAGAGCATCGTCAATGGCCCGTATAGCATCTCCTTCGCCATGACGCCTTCCATAATTATAATCGCATAATTAGGCAGACAGTCGGAAGAACGCCATCTGTAATCTAGGGCAGCGACAGCACGAGAAATTCCATGGTCACGGAAAGACTCGTTTTTAGTGGTTCCATCGAGAATCGAACGCAGGACCATGCGCACAAGAGGCCGATTCTGCACGACTACGCCATCCACTGCCAGGCTGCAACTTTGGTCCTGGACCAGCTTACGCAGATGGAGACTTACACACCGATCTTGCTGCAGACGACGAGCATGAGCTGGCCCACGGGCTGGCTGTCATCGACGAGCATCTTCTTGACGGCCCCATCGAGCATGCGCACCTTGAGCGGCCGGACCTTCTTCTTGTACTCGAGCAGGTCGCCATTGCGCACGAGGTAGTACTCGAGCGTCCGGCCATTCTCCATCCACACGCCCTTGCGGGGGTCCTCATCGGCCAGGAACAGGCCGTAGTCGGCGTCTACATTCCGGAGAGGATTCTCTCTCTCTCTTTCTCGCTCGTCACACGCACGCACGCACGCTGTCCGGAGGGTGTGGCGTCGGGCATCTTCTCGCGGATGATCTTGCAGGCGTCGTAGACGAGCGTTGACGGGTCGAACTGCATCGTCTTGAGCTGGTTCTTCTCGGGCAGGCGGATTCTCACCGAGAGAACGCCCATTTTCGTCAACTTTTCGAATTTTAAACCACAGTGGCCGAGAATCCGCAAGTCACTCTCTCTCTCCCTGGGTGCAGGAGGGCACGTACGTCTGTACAGGGCGCTGCTATTCCGCTACGCGCCAACTCTGGCCGCGACACTATACAGACGGACAACACTGCTGCCGCAAGAAGACGCGTGTTTATCTCGCCTAGCGTCGGAGGGGGGGGGGGCGAGGAGGGACGCGGCAAATGCCGGGGGGGGGGGAGGAAAGCCGCCTCTGCTGGACGAGGGTGCGACGCACGCACGCACACACGGACGGACAGATGGGCTCGTTAGGCGACGCAGAGAGCAGTGCCAGGGCCAGCCAGCCGGCAAAGGACTTTTGACAATTGCATGAGCGGCTGCGCTGGGCTGGTGGGGTGGTTGAAGAAGAGAGACCGTTCGATTTACCACCCCCCCCCCCGCCCCTCGAGGACCGAAGACGCGCGCCGGCAAATTGGCTCGTCAGTCAGCCGTCGCAGAAGCCGAAACAGAGCCGGCGGCGCAGGGGGTGAGAGGGCGGCCCCCAAAGACCGCTTTCCAATTTCCTTCGAAACAAAGACGCGCAGAGGCTAATGGCCGACTCGATTGTCCGTCTCTGCTGATTGCCGGCGCGGCGCCCCCACAACTTGCTTCGAGCAGCGGCAGAGGACAAACCCCACGACAAGACAATACCGAGGGAAAGCCGACGCACGGCTGACCAAGGAGAGGCAGCGACAAAAGCGCGCGCGCGCGCCTGTCGACGGCAGGCAGGCGGCGCCGGGCAGAAAATAGCGCGTCGGCCGACCCGCGCAACTGACCGCTCTCTCTCTCTCTCCCTGCGCTGCTGCCGACTTTGGCAGAGCACTAGCTGCCAAGAAGCTAACCGCTGCGCTGCTACTGCTGTTCCTAGCTAGCCTTGGCTGCTAGCGAGGAGGAAGGAAGGAAGGAATGGCAGGAAAGGGGGTGACCGAGGCCGGACCGAGCGAAATCTGCGCCGCCGAGCCGAAACCGACTCAGTGGGGTGGGAGCAAAAGGCAAAAGGCACAACGCGACCTAGCTGAGTTGGCCTGCGCAAGGGTGTACGAGTCATTCTCTCTCTGCGTGCGAGGAAAATAAACACGCTGTGTTCGACAGAAGTGAATGAATTTGGGAACAAAACAAAAAAGACGGCGGCTCATTGAATGGAATTAACATGACTATTACTCCTTTCTCTCAAATATATGGCTCACAAATAGGGCTAAAGCAAATGATTGAGCGCAGGTACACGCATCTAACTAAATAGACTAAATCAAACTACATTGGCATCAAACCGCACGCACACACACTACCACACCACACTTTTTTTGGCGAAAGTGTTAGTTTAGGCGAAATTTTGATGCAGCCCACCTCAAAAGTCACGATTTGCCCCCTCCCAATCCAACAAATAGGCGATCTACATTCCGCACCCCACTACCAGTGGCGGATTCAGAAATTTTTTTCCGGAGGGGGGAAGGATGAGCATAAGGGGAACTCTGTTGAAATTTACAGACGCTGGACTATTTCGACGATGTTTTGGGGCACCCAATCGGTCCATTATTGACAAGTAATACATGAAGTAGGCGCCAGAAAATTTTTGCGATTTTTATGTGGAAAAGTAGGTTCGCTAGGCACGTTTCTTCTCCCACGGCCCAACCCTTTGCCCTTCCCCCCCCCCCCTAGATTTTTGATTTCGGGAGTGAGAATCCCCCTCCCCCATCCTGGATCGGCCACGGCCCACTGCAATCTGAGATTTGGGGGGGGGGGACATTGCCACCTCTGCAGACGGCAAGTTTACCCATCCACCCCCCGAATTTTTCTAAAGTTGTTCAACCCGTCTACAATTATAAAAAGTAGTGTATTTTTCGCCCCTTTCAGTGTTCTTTACCTTAAACTTGCAGTTTTGTTCTTGGTACATGTTCTCATCGTCCCCTCCCCCTCCAAAATGACATACCTACCCACACCCAATATGGTCTCCGACCCTCCCACGGTCGGACACCCGGTTATGGCCCAATTCTCGTGGGCGCTGCCCTGCTAACCTGCTTATGAGCGCACACACAATCACACATGCGGAAGCTGTGGGCGTTTCGAGAAACCAGTAACCTTAACCGTAACTTTAACCGTAACCGGCGTAACCGCTAGTTACGGTATTGCGTGCATTTAAACAGTGGCGGAGCTACGTAGGGGCAGGGAGGGGCGGACTGCCCCCCCCCCCTAACTTCTGGACTGCCCCCTTGCAACTTTTTGCTTTCCATCATGTACGAGAGCTTGTGTTGTGTGTGTGTGTATGTGCATAACAAATTTCAAGTGAGAACCTTTGGTTGGTGGAGGACAGGCGAGTCCTTCACTGCCAGTCAAGCTATTGGGGCTGAGTCCTAAAAAACATGGCTGAAGGAGAGCGCAACCCACTCAATAGCGCGCTTCATCCGTTCTGGCGGCGCATAGATAGGCGTTCGCTCTCATCACCGTACGCACTGCCCTCCCCACAAAAGCGCAGACATGTAAAGCTTGACGGGTGTTGGGAATTTGATGAGATTTTTTGCAACAGGGTACAGTACCTACCTTCCTCCTGTTTAAATTTGACCTCAAAGGGCGGAGGCGAGGGGCGAAGGGGCGTATATTATGTAAATTCTACTCAATTTCAACACAAAAAAAAATGAAGAAAACGACGTTCAACAGCCAAATTTTTGCCTTGGGCGCAAGGTGTAGAGGACAAAACTTTGGAACAGCGCTGATTTTTAACAAAAAAATTGGCACTTTCGGTCCACGTTTTGACGCGTCTGCCACGAATTGACGCGTGTGTGTGGGCAACGCTGATGCACTGTAGTACGTTGTACATAGCCATTAGACGGACTGAGACTGGCTGATCGCTACGTGGGGTGGGGGCAGGATTGAAAGACGCCAAAAGGTCATGGCGGTTATGACTTGGAGGAGTCGCGAAGCTGTTCCTGCACGAGCCATCAAGTCGGCGCTACACTAGCCAAAAGCGCAACGATTACCCCTTCCTAGTGCAGCTGCTCCCGGCCGTCTTCTTGACCAGCAGAAGCCCGGGAAGAAGTCGTCGTGCAGCCAGTGCACGCATTGCAAAGTCGCACATTTTGCTTGACGCGTCACAACGCACACTAATTTGTCTCGACGCGCAGCATTGCTTACGATATGTACATTAAGGAAAATTTTGCAGGTGGCTGCAAAAAAAGAGAATATGTGACGCTCCTTTAGGTCCAGTTTGAAAAAACGTGGTATTAAAACGTATATATTATTAACGTGGTAGCCCTCAGAGATGAAGCTCAGGGACAAACCGTGATAATCGAACCAAACGCAGCAACACGTCAATATCGGCGTTTGTTGTGCCGCTTCACTCGCTCGCTTGGATCCTGGAAAGGCAGAGGCTGCATCAGGACCACCCCTGGAGATTCCTGCCTTCATTCCTTGGACTCAGAGACGAGAGCGGGCCTTGCCTTGCCGCCCACAGATGGCAGCCCGATAGACACAGGCTAACAGAACGGGAACAAAGATGGACGAGAATCGAAGTTGAATGTAGGGATGACTGGTACTTAAGATTGTGAAATGATGCTACATATCACTTACTGAAGAGCAAGACATTAAACTTTGAACGGGCAGGGCAGGAAGAATATCTATGCAGATTGGCTGTTGCCTGTCCATCCATGTAATGCCTATGAATGGCAGACATCGCAGCGAGTGTGAGGTGGTTGATGGTGGTGGTGTTGTGGTTGTGTGCGGGCAACAAACGCCGAATATGTGCGTGGGCGTTTGGTCGAATAACGGTTTGCCAAACTGGAGCTGCTGCTGAAGTGGCTACCACGTAATAATATATCGTTAATACCACGTTTTTCAAACTGGACCTAAAGGAGCGTCACATATTCTCTTTTTTTGCAGCCACCTGCAAAATTTTCCTTAATACAGTGTTTTTCGAAAAGAAAGATTAATCGAAAACTCCGCTCGCACACACATACAAATCCACAGCAGAGAGACGGACGATGAGTGGCACCATAAAGCTATGAAAACGTGACCCTGAACGTGGGGTGCGGGCGTGGGCGCGCGCGCTGTGTGGTGATCGTGGTGGGCGGGCGCGGGTGGGGGGGGTTCGAATAGGGGCTGAAGAGATCCGTCCCTAAATTTAAAAACTGATTTATTTACAAGTTGGTAAATTTGCAAAGGTTTCTAAATGTACGATTGCACAAGCGTTTCTTCTTTCGTCGTGCTTCATTAAATACGCACGGTACGCATTAAGGACGACGACGCATGCCAAACATGCCATGTGCTACACACACCACGCCAGCAGCGACAGCCAAAGCGGGCGCAGCCAACAGCCAACACCCAATAAATACGTAATTCCGATGAAAACAGCAAGAATATTTGCACAATTTGCACCAAGAACAGCACTCAGCAGGACATCAAGGATAAAGTGGCGATCTGGGTGAGGTCGCCTTCGAACTCGCGAAGGAAGTGGGCATGGTACTTGTACTTGGGCACTACTTGTACTTGTACTAAGTGGGTACTTGTAAGCATTGGCCCCGCGGTGTCAGTGTCACCTGGCTCTATGGCTAGCAGCATCGATTCGGTGGCCAGCTAACTAGCACTTCCCGCATGTGGGTGCCCTGTCTTCCACTGGTTCTGCCACCCATAACGACCAGGCGCCAGGGACGAAGAGGAAACAGGTTGGTTCTCATTTGGATTCACCACGCGCGTAAGTACCCAACCCACAGAGCCTTGTACTGAAGATGGGGCGACTCTGTGGGGAGCTAATTCTTGTCTACAAATGAGCCCCGAAACAAGAATTAGCTCGGTCAGATGGAAATGTTGTAATTTCAAAATATGGTACTCGCTAATTTATTTGTGATCGTTTTAGGCATTTCGGCTTCACCCATTGGAAGCGGTGTTCATTTAGCCTTCACTTCTCCTTTTATGGTGCGCGTCGACCCAGACGTTGGCGATAGGTCGAGACGAGCAGGCTGCCCGGTAGAGCTTGGTACAGCAAGTGGCGCTCGCCCACTCACTTGCCTTCGTTCGTGACAAACTGACGCTCCAAATGCGAGAGAACCTCTGGCGCCACCACCGCGGCGTCTCTCGGGAAGCGGACCTGCAAGGCAAATGTACGTATCGTAAGCAATATTGCGCGTTGAGGACAAATTAGTGTGCGTTGTGACGCGTCAAGCAAAATGTGCGACTTTGCAAT
>JASAMY010000961.1:0-7500 GCA_030248085.1 Paralinhomoeus sp. GSCO2_6 | reverse complement strand
ACCTCCACCTGTTGAATACGACGCATCGTAAACTCTTCCTTGTTTTCAATTTCGGCTAATTTCCTAGTCGCTTTGCGCTTATGCGAATACCGACAAATTCTTTGAGGGTGACGGCTATAGTAAAGCGTGACTACGGTAGCGCGCGCGTTCAACACGAGTTCAATGAAGACCGATGAAGACCGGAGCAAATGTTCAAAGTTCCCAACATCGTCGGTCTCGGTCTCGGTCTCGGTCTTCGCATCGGTCTTCGCTGTTTGGCATGGGAAGACCGAGACCGAGACCGAGACCGAGACCGATGGGAAGACCGTTAATTGTGAATCAGCCTTTAGGGCCGCAACAAGCTGGTGCCCCGCCTGCTGGGCGCGAACAAGGAGTCGGTGATGCGCGTCGACGAGCGCACCAAGGACGTCATGCAGGAGTGGCCTTTGGAGCAAGTACGAAGATGGGCCGCCTCGCCCAACACATTCACCCTGGTGAGTAGTTCGTACGTTCGTCTTCTACTGTAGGTACGTGCGTGCGCGTGCCACATTTTTGCTGGGGGCAGCAAAATTGAGACTTGACGGGTAGTGAATATTTATGAATAAAGTGGATATGCCGCGAACAAACGAAGAAATCTTCCGAGTAATTCACGGAACGCATTTGTAGGACTTTGGCGACTACCAAGAACTGTACTATTCGGTGCAGACGCCCGACGGGGAGAAGATCGCGCAACTCATCGCAGCCTACATCGATATCATCCGGAATAAGGCGGTAAAACGATCCGTAAATTAGTTAGGATTGCGATCCCACGTCTAAACCACTAATCATTTTCTGGTTTCGATCACTGTCGGACAAGGAACGAAATCCGATCGTTGACGCTCCACTCCGGTAACGCCGACTTGCGCAATTTTCAAACAGCCGATTCGAGCCACAAAGAATGGCCCACCTGATACTCACATTAGGCTGATAAAGCGCACGAAATGGCCATGGACCAACACCACCGCATGCACCTCCGACCATCTGGGGGACTTTCCGTCTCTGTGTTTGCGGTAGGCTGACTCCTTCAAACGTCAATCGTATATTTACCGTAAATCCTCCAATGGTGCCCCCGGGGCACTATACTTTCAACCTCGCTCTACCCGGGGGCACTATTGGAACTTTTTTGCGTTTTTTTCAGGTGATTAACAGTTCAAAGTACACTGGAATGTCATTCATTACCTATAGCTGTGTACACACCACTTCTACATCCCTACTGCTTGATTTGTGTCCCTGCACTGTATAACGCAAATCGTATTGCACATTTTGCCCCGGGGGCACTATTGGAGGGGGGGGCTTCTATTGGAGGATTTACGGTATTACCTGTGTTGAGCGGCCTTGCCCAATTCACACTCCACGTGAAGTGTACAAGCCGCACACACTGTGTCCCCAATTAATACACGCCCAAGAGTCGCCCCATTGCTGCCTGCTTCTCACGAGCCATTCGCGCACACCCAGTTTCGTTCCCCACATCTTGTCCGCCATGATTATGTATTCAAGCGCTCGCAATTCAAGCAGCCGAACGGATGTCGACGCAGCTTGGATATATGTATTTGTAGACACGTGCGTGTTTGTTCAGTCGACGCTTCCGTCAGCAATTGTCATCAGCTCGACTGAAACTGAAACTGAAAAAGATGCGCGCGGCGATGCTCGCACTGTTTACGGCTCTGTGGGCGACGGAAGGTGCAAGCGGCTCGGGAGTTCGACAAGGAAACGCCTCCTTTCCACGGCTTCTGCTGTTCGCCGAGACTTACGGAACATGGACCAAATGTTCACTTCGGGATTGTTAGAGTGCCGTAAATCCTGCAGTCGTGTGGTCGCGCGCGATGCACAATTCTTCCGAGCTTTGCATGTGCGGTCGAACGCTCTATCAGAGAGGGTACTAATAAATGGTGGCGGCTAATAAAAAGCGGTGTTCATTTAGCCTTCACTTCTCCTTTTATCCAACCACAGCCAGTTGACGGTGTAGCCACTAGCGGATCCAGGATTTTCTGACAGAGGGGGGAGAAGGCCAAATTTTGTCGTTGCAGTTTATCCCAAATGAAGTGTTGGCCGTGGCATCGGCATTTGCTCTGTTTGCACTATTTTCAAGACACACTACTGAACTGCAATAGAATCACGGCGCCGCGGGCGAAAATTTTGCGCTTTTGGGCGGCTTAATCCAAGGCAAACATACGAATCTGCCTACTTTGCCCTGTGCTCGTTCCTTCTCCCCCTCCTTCCCCTCTACCCCCCTCCCCAAATCTGAGCTGACAGGAGGGGGAGACGCCCCTCTCCTCCCTTCTGGATCCGCTTGTGGGTGTAGTGCCAAATTTGTTTCGTTTAGCGCGCTCCTCGCTCGCCCTGTACGACCCCCTGAGGCGCAGCGTCGACTCCAGGGCGGAGTCCCCGTGGCAGATCGACCTGAGTCGTTCGTTGCCGGCCCACAGCTCGCGGCGACCCAGCAAGCTCTACGGCTACGCCAGATACTCGTGTCGGTCTTCGGCCTACAACCGCTGCTTCGCCTGCTGGGAGGGCAGACTCGACGCGAACTACACGGCGATACTCGAAGAGCCCCTGCCGACACCAGAGCGCCGCTCCTCCTGCCTGCCGCACGAAGTGGTGCTTGAGCTCGATGGAAAGAACACCTTGAAGTGCTGCCCCGGCGCACGTGAGTTGAGAATGGTTTATGAGATCGTAAATTCTCCAGTCGTCGTACCAGGGGGGTAGTGTTGTTTCAAACTTGGGCTACATGGGGGCACTATTGGAGAGGGCCACAATAATTTCGACCTTTGATAGTTCGATTCAGGGCCCGTATGCTGACAAAAAAATTAGAGCGCTCTAAATCTAATTATAGTGGGTTAGGACGATACGCCACTCGCCCGAAAATTTCAATTTTCTGCATGCTCACTTTTGTCGTCGACTCGAGGAAAGCGCTGAAAAATGGAGAAATCGTCGTCGAAAGACAGGAGCAGCAGGTGCGGGAGCGGCAGGTGCAGCAGCAGAAGGCCTCAGCGGGGTTATCCTCGACAGCGTACTGGCGATCAAGAGCAGTTCCTCTTTGGGTCCCGCATGGGAAGCTGTCGTCAGTCGGTTCAACGTCGACATCGCGTCGCGTCTGATCGGCGCTATTCTTTGGACGAGTGCAAGCGGAACTGGAGGTAAAGGCAGCACCGAGCCAGAAGAATGCTGTTGAGTGGGAGGTGTGTCATCAATTTTGAGCTTAAGCGTCTCGTTTTATTGCCGAACTTTGGACGTTTTGTAAGCTATTGCGACGTTGGGAAAGCGAGAAGACAGCTGGTGGCGCGCCGCCGACCCGCATGGACGGCGCCGAGTTGCGTATAGCCGAGAAACTCGGAAACTCCGTCAACTTCGGCGGCCTCGACGGCTGCGTCGGAATCGTCACCGCCGGCAGTCGGCGCGTCGACAGCGACGCACAGGCCGCTCTCTCTACTGCGTCGGCCGCCGCACCGACCACTTCATCGACGACTCGGTACTGCTAGCTGTCCTGTTTGATTTGTTTGTGAAAAGGTTGGGGGGGGGGGATGAAGTGAGGGCCCACAAAAATTGGGCCAGAGGGAGGGTAAAATCGACAATTTTTCGAAAAGGGGTGTGGCCCAGTGGATTGACGTACAAATCGCGAGTTTTGGGATCGTTTTTTGTTCGTAACATATTTGGTGCAGCGCCACAAGCAAAACTTGTGTCGCTTTTACGCTAAAAAATTTAGCTATGGGAAATAGGGGGGGGGGGGTTGGTGGGGAAATATTTTTGGATAGGCAGGGTCTGCCAGGTGAGGGGTATTCCCCCCCCCCCCTCCCCCCGGCGCCCGGGGGATTTCTGCCCAGACAGCACCAAGATTTTGTGACGGGGGGGGGGGGGGTGACTTTTAATAGACTAGACCGCCTGTATTTTGATAGATAGGAAGCAGTCGTTTTTCACGTTTTGGCCGGGTTTTGGCTCACAATAACACGCCGCAGACGAGAATGTTTCGTTCTCTTCTCTTCTTTTGTCTATGCGTTTGTTGTCCAAAATTAGGCGAAACTAGCTCTTGCTCCACCCTCCCAACATGGGGCGTTAATCCGCGGGCACAACTCCACCCGCGGCGAACCCTCTTCCCCGGCTTCTACTACTGCCCCCCCCCCTCTTCCCCCATGCCTGCCTTCCACCATGTATATCTGCCCCCCCTTCCTCGTTGGCCACGGGGGGGGGTCCCCCTGGATCCGGCAGTGTATGTCCGGAATAGGTGCTGGGGGGGGGGGTTGTGAAGCCTTTCGGCGGTGACCACTAATCCAGCAACATTTAAACCACTGAACCCCTCCCTGATCGAGTGTATCAATACTCTTTGTTGTAGGGCGACGCGAGTCGTTGTGGTGTGGGACGCAGCTGGGGGCGGGCGACGCGACATGCGCTACGGTGTCAGCCGTTCCGCAGCCCAAGGCCTGCGTTCTACGTCTACGTCTACCGCTTTGGAGTGACGGCAACGAGAACGCGTTTCCACTGTTCCAATTTTCGCCTTTGAATGACTGCAAGAGACGAGTTTCTATGTGCGACTATCGATCACCTTTCGAACGTGATTTGGGCTTGCTACTGTTTGTGGTTGTGAAGGCTTGTCGAGATGTTTGTGAAATGACACCTCACAACTACCATGCTCATGCGTCTAAACATGCACTTACATTCGACCAAGGGGAGGGGGAAGTCCACTGTCCCATACGCACGTTTTCTTCAACATGTCACTCAAAAATGCTCAACAATTACTCTACATCCGTGACCTATGAGATAGATTGTCTCGTGGTCAAAAAGAACCGCTGGCACAGTTCCTCATCAGTCACTTTTTGTTTAATTCTCTAAATTCTTTCGCTTTGCATCCATAGAATGATGACAACCAACAAATTTCAAAGATGTGTTTCAAGTGTGCAAACAATTCTAGCGCAATCGGCATATTAGAGTGGGTAGGAGCACTCTAATTTTATGCGTGTGTGCCACTCTAATTCAAGTGCGTCGCTCTACTCTAATTCGAGTGGCTCACTCTAATTTTAATTCAAGTACCGTATACCACTCTAATTCTTACGTGCTGAAGGATACAAGTGGCGTATCGTTTGCCAACCCCGATTGAATTAGAGCGCTCTAATTTAATTCGAGTACCAATTGTTGTCAGCATACGGGCCGTAACTCAAAAATGGTTAAAAAAGGAGGCAATATGAGGTCCCCTGTGTATCCTGAGTCTATTTTTCTTTTAGTGAAAGTGATCCATCAGCGCGTGGACGAAATACGCAAAGAGCTGAAAGACAACTTCAATCTGAGTTCTGCTGGAGAGAGAGAGTTGAAAACCGGAATTCTCAAGGAGTTTCGAGAGATTAAATCGTGGCCTCTGTGCACTCTGCACGTGGGACGTTTCAAATCGAATTCCACTCCAAACTCCTCGCCCACGAATCTCGGAGGCGCGGCGGTTGCGGTCTACGACGATTTAGTGCACTTCATCGGTGGAATGTGCGTATCAGGTTCGAATTTTTTTGTTTACTTGTCGATTATATTCGGCTGTCGTCATGCATGGGAACTTGCGAACAAAGTCTATACGTGTATTTGAGGGCGGTTGGTGGTGGTACTGTAGAGGGGAAACTTATGGGGGCCAATTAGAAAGTATTCGGTACCTTTTAGACCTCGACGAATATATTCTGGAGCGTGTGGACCGAAAAGTTCTACGAAACGGAGCGCACATGAAAACCGATCATAACTCCTGCGATTCACGAGGGATCCGTGAGGGGGCAGGGGCGTAGGTACCCAACTTGACCAGTGAAAGGATTTGTCAGTCTTTGGGGGGGGGGGACAGGCAGGAAACTGTCAGGAAAGTGACGTGTTGAGGATAGACATTTAGTTGTGGGGGGGGGGAGGGGTAGCAGGTTTTGACGTGCGCTCCTCCGCAGTCAGTGTCACGGACGCGTCGCGAATCTTCGCGTGCCCTTCGCGCGCGGCGCTCAACACTTCGACCGGAGAATGGGTCGACTCGAACGTTCCGGACATGCGAACGGGTCGCTACGACGCCGCCGCCGCCGTCTTCAAGAACCGCATCGTCGTCTGTGGCGGAGTCAGTCTGGAGGGTGCGCGACCACAGTTCCCTGCCGTCCATGTGCAACATTAGTCAGAAGGCTCTTCTTGCCCCGTGGGCACTAATTGGAGGAGGGAGGGGTGCACTGTTCTTTCAATCTCTCTGTAACCGGGGGCACCATTGGAGGTGTGTGGGGTCCACTATTAGAGAGGGGGCAGGGAGGATTTACGGCATGCAACAGCCTACGCGTATCTGTGAAACCCGCTTAAAGTGGGTGCCGGGCCGGACCAGTGAGTAACTTCCAGGAATACGTAGAACCGGTGCAGCTAGAGTGAGACGTGAAAAGCAATCCCAACCTCCTTTTCTCGCTGCAGGACGAAATCGCACCGTTCTACGAAGCTGCGAGTCTTGGGACCCTCGACTGGGAGGTCCATGGGAGGCGCTGGCGCCGATGGCGGCCGGCCGGCGGGGGCACTGTCTCGTGGAGTGGGCGGGCCAGCTGCTGGCCGTCGGGGGCCACAAGCCCGCAGCCATTGCTGTCGAGAGCTACGACGTCGAGCTAGGCGTCTGGCGGTCCTTTGACGAGCACTCGCTAGCCGGCGCGAAGTTCGACGACGCAACTTGCCTGCCCGTCTGGTGACGCAAACGGATGATGCGCACATACATGCAAGTGAAAAAAAGGGATGTGGACAAGTTGTGAATGTGCACAAGTTGTGAATGGGAAGGCTGTCGTGATGTGGACGGGACAGCAGCTTTCTGTCATGTAAGAGCGCCAGTTACGGTACTTTGTCACCAATTGGTCTGCAAATGAACGCTTTTGATTTTGGGCGAGCACAAGGAGGGCGAAGAATTTAAACCCGAGGCGCCCCGCGGCCTAGGCTTACCTATACATACCTAGGTCTACACATTGTCTTAGGTCGGCACATGCGCGCACAAACAGACAAACTTTCATGTTTAGTGCCTAATAAAGGTCTTGAACGCCTGGTCACATACTGAACACCTCGACACAATCGACAAGCTATCTGACAGTCAGTACCTAAGCCTGCTTCAAACAATTGTACAGTGTACAATCTAAATTTAGTTCGGCTACTGAGGTCGCAACAACAGCTGGGTACGGGTTGTTAGTAGAAACAGGTGCGGCATCGCCGTTTACCCACCAGAAGACCCTACTGATCTCCGTGTTTAGACATTGGCACGCATGCTGGTACGCATTGCAAAATGCATTGCATGCATGCATCGAATGGCTATTGTCGTTTCCTTAGGTTTCTGTGAAGAGTGTGAAGAGTACGTTTTCATTAAGAAATGGAAAAGCTTCTTTCTTGTACTGTGCTGGAAATGGTCACTGCGAACCTGTCTTTGCGAGAAATCGCCATCTTGAGAGAAACGTGCGAATTATTCGCCTTTCGCGTCTTTCCCGTCAACCAGTGTTGGCTGGTAGACGCGGGTGAAATGACCATCCTTGT
>JASAMY010003444.1:0-28977 GCA_030248085.1 Paralinhomoeus sp. GSCO2_6 | reverse complement strand
GGTGGTGGTGTTTGTTGTCTCTTTTTTACTGTCGGAGACCCTCTTCTACCGACTTCCGCCCCCCGCCCCCAACAGCAGCCCTCGTGGCGTGGGCTCAACAACATTTGTGAAAGACCTCTGGACGGGGAATGCACTCGGACACGGACGCGGACGCGCACACGGACGCAAACACGGACGCGGACCTACGTAGACACGAATGCGGACGCGAAATTGTCGATTTAGAACGGTTAAAAAAAACTTTATTTTTGACGACAACCACCGACACAGCACCATGGCCGTTAACTGAATCACCAGATCACAGGTCGGCGCCGTATAAATAACAATGGGCGTTGTTCTGCCGCGAGGCAAGGTGGGCCCCCACCTGGCACTGATTGTGGGCCGAAGCCACGGTACAGCCAGAAACCGGAGCTGTGGTTTAAGCCCCTTGCCCAAGGGGGTAGCCGTGGCCTTGCCCAGCAAGGAATCGAACCCCCGACCTCACGGTCAGGAATCCGACGCCCTGCGGACTACGCCACAGCCCCACAGCCGGTTCACCAAGACCAGACAGTCCACGGACCTGACTGTGTACACCGGGAACGAAACCTGTGCTGGCGCCAGGGCTCAGAGAAGAAGGGGAACGAAGGATGCACAACAGAACTTTTAGAATCCGATCGCTGCGGTGCTTACGCTGGTCCGCCGGTGCTTCTATGCTTGTTGGACGGGCGCGAGCGGCTGCAGCGGTTTCCGGTGCGACCCCGCGACCGTGGTGGTGACGCCTCGGCCGGGCAGCGTCGCTGCCGGCGTGGCGGGCTCGCGCCAGAGGATGGCGCGCATTCGGCGACGCAGCGGCCGGCTGAGCAGCGTCACCACGAAGGGGTTTGAGACCATCATCGCGTCGATACTCGCGTACAAGAACACCGCCATCGGCATGATGCCTGCAAGCTGCGTGCGGTGTGTCTAGGGTTACCTAGGGTCTAAAAATAACGGGTTTTTTGCGTGTTTCGTCGTCAAGAAACACTGGTCGAAAACATAAAAAATTCACTGGGCGTGCGTAGCGTTGCCTGTTGATTGTGTTGGTCCCACTACTAGTTTTCCCCCCCTACAAGGTGCGCTCTTTGGGTTGGTTTTCGACTACAAGTGGCGCTCTAGTCTTTTCGAAGCGCTGGACACGCACGGCAGCGGAATCAACTCACCGGCGGGAGCCAGCGACGCGAGCAGGCCGGCCGCGTAGGTGGAGAGCTGGGCGAAGAGCAGCAGGCCGGCCAGCACCAGCTTCAGCTCCACCGCGGTCACGCCCAGAGCGCGGTGTCTGCAACGTTTAGGGAAATCTGTGGGGGGCGGGTGTCGTTCGTTCGTCCGTCCGTCCGTCCGTCCGTCCGCCCGTCCGTCCGTCCGTCCGTCCGTCCGTCCGTCCGTCCGTCCGTCCGTCCGTCCGTCCGTCCGTCCGTCCGTCCGTCCGTCCGTCCGTCCGATTGTCTCATCTACGGACGGACGGAACGACGAGAATTGTTTGCCACAAGAATGAGAATCGTGCCGTGCACCGTATTTCAGTTCTTTTTCTGTGAGCAAGTCGCTCTAAAATTTCTGAAAGTCGATAAAACCACTGTTTGAGCAATTTAACTCCTGTGAACATATACATAGGTAGAAGCGACGTTGGGTCAGCATTAATAAATGCGGCAATCAGTACACGTGTTGGTGCGTTGTTTCGGTCCTAGGGCAGACACCTGATGAGCAGCACGGTCATGGCGACGTAGCAGATGATCCCCAGCAGGGCGCACGCGCTGATGGTCGCGATGTGTGCCAAGGAGAACGCCCTGTGATAGTCGTAGAGGAAGAGGACGGCCACAGCGGTGGCGTTGTTCCGTCGCACCACCTCGTTGTGGGTCACCGACAGTGGAAGCGCCCCGAAGCAAGTCAGGGGAACCAACCACTGGAGCAACAACACCCACTTGTACTTGCCGCGCCAGTACTACAAAGCGACGTGTGACAATCAAACTGTACCGTACCTTATAGTACAGGGTGGGCCAGCCTCGACTCCACCTCTTTGTTCAAGTGGTATCTCAGGGGTGGATGAAGCGATTTCGATGAAATTTTCTGACTTAGACTTCCTCCAAGTTGGAGTCGAGGCTGGCCCACCCTGTACTGTAACCAGGTCAGGTGGTGGTGGTAAAGGCTCCTTTGAGGAGAGGGGGTGTCATGGACTCCATAGTGGGGAGATGTCCATAATCGAAAAATTTTGCTGCAAAAAAGGCTGATCACCCAATGCCTTTGACATGATGTAGCTACACCAATATGACTGAAAAAACTCCACGAAATCGTCGTGATTGCGGCCTCGTCATGGTACGCCCCCCCCCCCCCTGGGGGATGTTAGGATCGTTGTATTTTAGATAACAACATTTTGGTGCCTCACGCGAGAACCGTTTCAACGAGCGCGGCTAAACGCACCGTCTCATACTGCGCCGGGTGAAGCACCGCCGTTAGTCGGTTGACGGCCAGAGCGACCGTTCCGATCGATTGCGAGATCGTCATCTGGACACCAGTGGTGCACGCACGCTCACACTCACGCGCCAAGGTCGGCGCAATAGGCCATAGTACAAAGAAACTCTACTCCTCCAACCAGTCTCATTTTATCCCATACATGAGTCTCATTTTTTCCTTTTGACCCACTTTTTGCATTTGAAATTGATAAATCGAAGGTCGAAATTATTGGTACATACCCCCGCCCCCCCCCCCCCCCCCCCCCCGAGAAACCCCCCCCCAAACGCCCCCCCCAAACGAACCACGTCAAAAGGCACATTTCCATCGGGTATGTAGCGGTATGTGTATGTATATACACGTATGCATGAGACTGGAGAGGAAAGAAGTACCAACAGGGCACAGCGCCATTTCCCAAAAAAACGCCTCCACGCGCCAAAAGCCCACACATCTTCACACTCACGACACATCCAATTTATAAGCCCCCCCCCCCCCCAAAAAATATACACCCTCCAAAAGCTCGAACAAAAAAATTAGCCCCCAGGGGCAAAAAAGGTTTACTATCTCCTCTCTTTAAATGGTGGTCCGGTAGACAAAGCAATTGACTGGGTTACAAAAGCCATTCAAGAACCATTCGACGTGCCATACCCATAGGTGACAACGCCGAAATTTCTTGTGCAACAGCAGCTTTTCTAGTTGTGATCGAAAATATCGAAGTTACAATGCAGTACTACACGACCCTGTGACAAACGTTTCGGTTTTTTTCGCTTGACTATACGTTTGTTGCGCGAAAACGGTTCGATGGATGTATGGAATCGCGCGTGCACCACTGGTGCCTGAAGGGCGCCGACTGAGATCAAATTCGCTGCCAACTATAAAGAAAAGCTCCTGTGTATGCACGAAAATCTCTAAAATTATTACAAAAAAAACTCGCAGGATCCACTTGCTTATACGCGTCCCAAAAGAAGCCGTTCATTCGTGGCCTTGATAGAAGCCACTAAATTTTCGGGTTATTGTATTTGCGAATACGGTTACTGTTGTACTATTGTACATGCAACATTTACTGTGTACTTGATGCGCGGCGGCCTCGAAATCCGCGGCAGCGACGAAGAAGCAGAGGGTGAAGAAGGACGAGCGTAACATTTCGTCACTCCTTCTGCCCGTCCAGAGGGCGTAAAGAAAAAAGGCGTAAAAGGGAAGGGCGACGCCGCAAAGGACCACGGAGAAGGGCATGTAGCAGCTCAGCAAAGACGCGCAGCCCATGTTTTTCGGGATTTCAAAGTTAAAATGTTCCTGTCAATCTTCCGCAAAACCTACAATGAGCGTTTCCCAATTTCAAAAGCGCCTCGCACACGCGCGCCACTCTCAGAGGCCAACTGAATTCGTAATCGTTTCACTATCGTAAACGCTTATCATAGGCATACCTGGAATGAAAAACTTGGGTATTCTCCAAGTCAAAAAATTGTTGGACCAGTTTTACTTAAAAATTAAACCCTCGAAATTCAAGTTGTAAGTGTAAGTGCACCCACTGTAAGTTAACTAGATGTCAGTTGCAAAAATGTTCAACTGCAAAGCAAAGTTATAGTCGAATCGAGCGGCACATTTTCTGCTCTCTGATTAGAGAAGCAAGACAACGAGAGTCAAGTCAGAAAGTCTGAAAACGCGCGGTGTGAACAGGATGGTTCTAAACCTGTGCAGGTGCATGGGTGGCTACTGTAGCTCGTCTCACTACAGGCTGTATCTAATTTCGCGGATGATTAGTTGGATTGGACCTTGGATTCCAAGTAATGACACATTATACCTAGTTGGCTGCCGAAGCCCTCGGTGGGTGGCATGGCAACTGGTTACGTGATTGGTACGTGAGGGAAACAAGTCGAGAAATATTGGGTAGGCGGAGCTCCTTTGCAGCTGAGTACATACCGAAATATCATGTCATGTCAATATTTTTGTACATTTTTGTATGACTTATGTACATTATGAAGCGGCTAAATATAAGTTTTACGGTATGTACAGGACAACATTACCTACAGACAGTGTGTGAGTCAGAAAGGTCAAGTTTCACGTTTGAACGGCTATTTCTCGGGCCATTCTGGATGATAATTTTTTTTGTGGTTGATAACTTGATAGATCACTTTTCAACTTCCAATTCCCACCTGGAACTTTTCCAGTTTCTTTTCAACTTCCAATTTCCCGCAAATTCCAATTTTGCGTTCGATTGAGCGAGCGAAATTTAAAATGAAAATGTACGCAACTTTAAGTTGAAAAGTAACATATCAATTATCAACCACAAATAATGGTAAAAAATGAACCTGTAAGCGCCCGAGAAGTAGCCGTTCAAAAGTGTAACGTGACTTTTGTCACACCCTGTATAGGTACTTCCAGCGCGGATCTACACCTACATAAAGCACGTGTTGTTAGCGCGGTGGGCCGCAAACACCACCTGACGGCTGAAGCTAATGCACTGGCAAAAACAATGCCGCGTCCATTAGGACACCTGCTGGAGAACTAAATAAGTGAATGTTTGAGTGAGTTTCTGTTCGACCTTTAGACTGGCGAAGTGGATACGACACTACTCAGCAGGCGCATGCATGCAGCCGAATTCGACAACGTCAATTACTGCCGTCATAGCCCGAAAATGTAGGTACACCTACGTGCATAAGACACTGATTGGAAGCCGCACAATACTGACTAATGCCGAAACGCAAGCGGAAGGGGAAAAGCTGGACACCGTAAATCTTCCAATACTGCACCGGTACGTACTGCAGCTGCACAGCCTGAGGCGGATTCCCTTCTCGGCGTCTAAGGCTTAGTTAGGCATGCACGCACGCATGCGCACACGTGTGCGTGCGTGCATGCATGCATGCGCGCACGTGTGCGTGTGCGCGAGCGAGCGAGCGTGCGTGCGTGCGTGCGTGCGTGCGTGCGTGCGTGCGTGCGTGCGTGCGCGTGCGTGCGTGCGTGCGTGCGTGCGTGCGTGCGGCGTGCGTGCGTGCGTGCGTGCGTGCGTGCGGTGCGAGAGTATGCATGTGCAAGCCTAATCCTTAGCTGAAGTCTTAGCAAGCATGAGCCAAAGCAAGGCCTAAGCTTAACCGCATTTCTCATTTGGCTACTGCAGGTATTTCTCGCTTTTTTAGAATCAAGTCACAAGACGAACAGAGAGAACATGTTGAACCGAATAACAACACGAAGCACGAACAGAGAGAACATGTTGAACCGAATAACAAAGGTTCGTTTACATGGTCCACACGGTTGGCATGGAAAGAGTTTTACCCTAACTGGAGGCGGGAACAGTGATTCGTTGCATGTGTTGCATAAATTAGTAATTGCCTACATTTTGGAATTGGAAATCCGTAAAGTTGTGAGGGAGAAAGAAACTCACAGGATGCGGTGGCCGCCCGTGGCTGCGGCGCAGTTGGCTCGCCGCCAGTTCGGCACGAGCGCCGCGCGCGGTCTGTCGCCTTGTTTGGAAAAAATTGAAATTAAATTTTAAGATTTTTCGATTGTCAGCGCGCTACGCGATTTCCACGGGCTACTGGTTTCGTGACTACAAGCCCAAGGCCTACCCCAGGACGGAGGAGCAACGCTATCAGGCGGCCATCAAGTGCGTCTTGGCCTGTGTCTGTGTGTGCGTGCGTGTACGCGTGTCGGTGTCGGTGTTTTGTCAAGTTCATGTGCATTTATGGTGGTGTGCTTGGGGACCTGTAACTGGGGGGGGGGGGGGGTTGGGGGCCCCGCACTATTTTTCCAACACCCACCCAACACCCCCCCACCCCCCAGAATTTTACCAAGCATTTTAACACGGTCTAAAACAAAAAAAGTGAGAAACACCACCCAAAATCGGCCAGCTACCCCCCCCCCTCCCACTCTTCCAGACCCGGTTATAGGTATGCTTGGGGGGGGGGGTCACCCCCCCCACTGTCTATAGCCGTCCCGCTTTGTTTGCGATATTGAGGCCCTCCTGACCATCGCCATGCCAGATACTTTGCGGGAAACCCTCTCTCAATATTGAAAAAAATGGCGAAAAATGGGTGTTTTTGTTTCCTTTTCAGTGTAGTGCAGGGTTGCACAATTTAAAAAAAAGTTAAAAAAAAAATTTTTTTTTTAAAAAGTTGGATTTTTTTAAAATTAAAAAAAAATTTCTCTGTTTTTGGGTAAAATTTAGCTTTTGAGTGGCAAAAAGGCGTTTAAATGGTGTTTAGATGGTACAATTAGTAGTTATTCATGCATAAACTTGCTTATTAGCACCAAAACCAAGCTCTTTTTGGCGTTCCCAACAGAGTGCGATATCGTTCACGACCATTTAGAGGCAGCGGCTTTGTCACCATTTGACTAAAACGATGCTAAATACGCTTCTAAAGGCTTTAGGGAAGCAATAGTACTTGTGTTTGACACTCTAATAGGCTAAAAGTATCTTATAGTACAGGTATTTGGCACCAATGATGGCTCCTAAGTCAATTAAAATTTATTTTTTTTTTTAATATTTTTTTTTTAATTTAAAAAAAACCTTGAAATTTTTTTTATGCAACCCTGGTGTAGTGTGAGCCAAACACGCCTAAAAAAGAATTTAGGCCATATATTGACCCATTTTGGACCAAAAGGTTCCCATTTACAGGGTCACACACCATATTGGTGCGAAATGTTCCATTTCGTTTCGACCCCGGCCCCCATACTTTCTACCTTTCTTTGTTGTTGTTTTTTTTTTATTTATTTCCACGATAAAACAGCCAGCGCAAGCAATTGAGTGGGATCTCTGATCGTTCAGATATGGTCTGAGACCGGAAGATTACCGGCCCATGGATGCGAATGTCGCAAATTGGGGTGATTACCCTGATTTGGGCGAGATCACCGAGCACCAAAAGGACCCTTACGAAAACTGGAGCGATTCTCACGTCGTTAGGAACTTTGGAGAGCCGGTGAGGTTTTTAAATTTATTTATTTATTTAAATGGAAATGATGAGTTAGTATCATTCAAAAAGGTAGCATTTCTAGAAACGATACGTGCGCACTTGAAGAGGCACTGTATGTAAGATTGAACTAAAATGCCGAAAACCAATAATGGGTGGATAGGTGTTTCCTTATGGTGTTATTGCCCACTTTTAGTGAACAGTTTTCTTTCTAGACAATGCTTATGACCCATCTTTAGACTTTCCTTTATCTTTACTGCTCTCCCAGGCCTCCACCACAGGCCCCCCCCTCGCATCATTTGAAAAACATTGGAAAATTTTGATTACTATATTTATATTTATTTGAATTTTTGCTATTTTTATTTCTGTACGACCAACAAGGTCGATTTCAGGTCCCGCAGATGTTCCAGTTCAAGCGGTCGCTCATTGATTTAGAGGACGACGCCTACTCGGCCCCTCGGTCGCATTTCTGTTTTGATTGATTTTTTTTCCATTTCTCGTTTTTTTTATTGCAACGAATTTTTCAATTTATATTTTTCTCCTTAGAATTGTGCAACGCAGGATTTTTGATCGGTCATTTACGACTTTATTCTTGCAATTGAGACCCAAAATTGAGTCAGATAAAGTATTAAGGAAAAATTTGCAGGTGGCTGCAAAAAAGGTGAATATGTGACGCTCTTGTGTTGAAGCCCAGTTTGAAAAAGAGCGGTATTAAGGCATGCCCCTCTGATTTCTGGCCACTTCCACATTGTAGCTGATCAACTTCAGTTTGAACAAACCATGTATTAAATCTGAACCAAACGCAGCAACGCGTCACATATTCGGCGTGTTTTGTGTTCGCCCGCAATGGAAATAAATGTGCAGCGAAAATACCCGCGACTGAAACTGGCTGACATTTTACACAGATTGAATGTGAGAAATAAGCACATGCACACGTATGCATGCGCGCACGCACGCACGCACGCACGCACGCACGCACGCACGCAAGCACGCACGCACGCGTGCAGCACACACGCATGCACGCAGCACACACGCTGCACGCAGCACACACGCGCGCATTAGGGCATTACATGGCTGGGGGCACATCACAAATGTTGGACGAACAGTTCGTCATTGGGTGTAATGCCAGAAGGGAATGGAGCAGGATTGTAGTACGTATTGTATGTCTCGCCTACACATCACCAACTGTACATCGTCATCAACCCACATGCAACAAATTTTAGCACTGCAAGACATTCTTTGGCAGTGTCAGGTTCATGGTAATGAGCAATAATAACGACTTGTTAGAGAAGAGATTTGAGTTGATGGACGTTTGTGCTTTGGCTTGACTGAGTGACATGGCTCACACAAAAAAAACGCCGAATATGTGACGTGTTGCTGCGTTTGGTTCAGATTTAATACATGGTTTGTTCAAACTGAAGTTGATCAGCTACAATGTGGAAGTGGCCAGAAATCAGAGGGGCATGCCTTAATACCGCTCTTTTTCAAACTGGGCTTCAACACAAGAGCGTCACATATTCACCTTTTTTGCAGCCACCTGCAAATTTTTCCTTAATACAGTGTTTTTTCGTAAGACAAAAGGTGATCATTGCCATAAACGCACGCACGCACGCTCGCACGCACGCACGCTCGCACGCACGCGCGCATTAAGGATGCCTAGACACTAGTCCAAATTGACAGTTTTACAGAAAAAAAGCCGCAGGTACAAGTAATGCAGCCCCACCAGCATGCATGTGTGTGTGTGTGCGCACTGTGGCTTTCTTCACCCACACAATAGAGGTGGATCCTGCCCAAATGGTTGAGCATTTCCAATTGCCAGTTCCTGGTTGCCATCAGTTGTACACTAACCACGCAACATCACCCGAGTGGGTGAAATTGTGCAGCCAGCTTGGCAGCAGGAACATGACAATTCCAAAGGGATGGCCCAATTCTGTGTGGCCCAATTCTGTTGACCAATCTAGCAATCCTATTCATTGCTTCTAGATTGGTGTCTAGTGCTGAATGGCTCTTAGCAGTAGTGATACTTTGTTACATTTCTCCAGTTAGCATATTCTCCTTCTATTCACTTGTCGTTTTTTGCCAGGCACCGACTCGTTCATGGCCCCAGTGCCATCCATCGAGCCTAGTGCCTGCTCCTACTAGGGTTTCGATAGAAAGGCCCAGTGTTGTGCACAATTGAGTCCTCAATAGGATCATGTGCCACCTATTTCCCTACTCCATCGATCATTCTCATTCTTCTTGGATCGGTGTCTCTAGTCCTTAGTGTCTCCTAGTGATGCTTTGTAACATTTCTCCACTTAGCATATTCTCCTTCTAAGCAGTCGCTCCACCACACTGCAAACCATGTCAATCATGCACATTTTCTACTTGTGTTGGCAGTCTGAAACAGTGGATCTCATGCAACATATGAGCCTGGGACTATGTAATTTTCATTCAAGAGTATGTAGTAGCATATAGGTATGAAGGTTGCTCGCCAACAGAGGTGCTCAGCGTTTGTGTTGTTGTCCCCCAATGTAGAATGCTTTGGAAAGCCTCCAGATGGAGATGGAAAGCCTCCAGACATTTTCTGGAGTTTACCATTAACGCGCGAGAATACGAAAACGCGCGATGGCTCCTTGGATTCTTCAGAAGAATGCGCTTCTTTTGCGCCATAACGCGCCGAAATCCGTTCAGGCAATCAAAAGTTATAGGCGATCAAAGATTCAATAATCCGCACTGAGAAAGTGGTCACATATTAGGGGTCAGACGCTGACGCGCTGACCCTGATAAACAGCTGTGCCGCGTGTTACTCGCGAACGGTTTGATGTACAGGCACGTGTGATGGCTCAATGGAATGCGCTCGACGCCGATATTTGGTCCGTGCGTGCGTGCGTGCGTTTCGATGCGTGAGTGCGTGCGTGCGTGCGTGCGTGCGTGCGTGCGTGCGTGCGTTGCGTGCGTGCGCTTTGGTCCGTGCGTGCGTGCGTGCGTTTCGATGCGTGAGTGCGTGCGTGTGTGCGTGCGTGCGTGCGTGCGTGCGTTGCGTGCGTGCGTGCGTTTTGGTCCGTGCGTGCGTGCGTGCGTTTCGATGCGTGAGTGCGTGCGTGCGTGCGTGCGTGCGTTGCGTGCGTGCGCTTTGGTCCGTGCTTGCGTGCGTGCGTGCGTTTTGATGCGTGAGTGAGTGCGTGCGTGCGTGCGTGCGTGCGTGCGTGCGTGCGTGCGTGCGTGCGTGCGTGCGTTTCGATGCGTGAGTGCGTGCGTGCGTGCGTGCGTGCGTGCGTGCGTTGCGTGCGTGCGTGCGCTTTGGTCCGTGCGTGCGTGCGTGCGTGCGTTTCGATGCGTGAGTGAGTGCGTGCGTGCGTGCGTGCGTGCGTGCGTGCGTTTCGGTGCGTGCGTGCGTGCGTTTCGGTGCGTGTGTGCGTGCGTGCGTGCCTGCTGACTGTCTCAGACTGTTTGAGTGGTGGGAACATACGTGTAACCGGCTTTGTGAAATGGCCAGAGACCATTCTGGGGTTGGGGGGGGGGGGGGGGGGGAATTGGAGATGAGTAAACTTCCGACAGCAGGGGTGTTAAACACCCCCCCCCCCCCGCCGCTTAAATGTATGGGTGGAATGCACTAAATGTTTTCATTTAATTCTTGATGATGTCAGCCAAAAAAAATGTCATTCTGAAGCGCGAAAAAAACGCAAAAAAAGTCAGGCGGTGGCAGGGAGAGACAGCAGAGTGACGTAGAATGTATCGATTTCATAAGGGGATGCACCACACAGAAGGCGCGCGTGCGGGATTCGAACCCGCGACCTCTCGATTTGTAGGCCAAGTAGATGCTTGAACATTTCCAAAAATATCGCTGCAACGGCCGTGAATAGGGCACGTGTTATGACTCGATCGATTCCCCTTTGGAAGGCGGTTCTTTTAAACTGTTACTCGCTCAAATCTTTTAAAGCAAACAAAAGTTAAAGGTGATCGAAATGTCAACTGTCACCTGAATTGTGGGTGCGCCACGAGGGTCGAGCATCGAGACATAGACGTCGGAGCCGCCCGATTTGTCGAAAGGGTACTATTCCAGGTCCTGACGGTCAACTTGCATCATTGTACCGCAGCTCTGCAATGAACGGTTGAAGCGCCTATAGCTAACAAACTTTCGGCCAAAAATCCCAAAAATTGATGTGGTTTGATGACTGGCGAGCGAGACATGCGCACCGGAGCCACCCAATTTGTTGAAAGGGTACTATTCCAGGTCCTGACGATCAACTTTCATCATTGCAGCATAGCTCTGCGATGAACGTGTGAAGCGCCTATAGCTAACAAACTTTTTGGGCGCAAATTTGCGAAATTTTAATTGCCAATATCTAATTACATGGTTGGAATTTCAAATGTCTGGAAAGCGTCCTGGACTTGCCTCATAAAAGTGTTCACGGAAATCAAAAAACATTTGGGGGTTTACTCGGCTTTTTTTCGAGTTTTACTCTTGGTGGAAACCAGCCGAAAAAACGACTATGTCCAAGGAAAAAAATCGATAATTGGTAAAAATCGGCAATATCTCCAGATCGGTAAGACGTACAAACTAATCCTTTAGAGGGCAAAGTTGTTGCCAGGGACTGCATAGACCAGCCAAGTTTCATCCCGATTGGTCAGGGCTCTAGCGAGCGGCGGTCCAAAAACTGAGTGGAGAACACGAAAAAAAAAAAGACGCTTTTTCGGAACATTTTCTGGAGTTTACCATTAACGCGCGAGAATACGAAAACGCGCGATGGCTCCTTGGATTCTTCAGAAGAATGCGCTTCTTTTGCGCCATAACGCGCCGAAATCCGTTCAGGCAATCAAAAGTTATAGGCGATCAAAGATTCAATAATCCGCACTGAGAAAGTGGTCACATATTAGGGGTCAGACGCTGACGCGCTGACCCTGATTTAATGCTTTCTTTACTTTCGTGATTATCATGGAGACTATTAAATTCTCACGATTAGAGACACCATAATAGCCACTTTTAGCGGGACGATGCTCTTCTGGAGCTTGTTGATCAACGTCATCTTTGTGTCGACCTTTGTTGTGCTGTTCAATTTGCCGAAAATTCGCGTCAGCAAATGCATGGTCTGCTTTGAAATTTGAAAGCTTTTTTTTAAATTAAACGGACCTAAGTCCCTACTTTTGGAAAAATCCTTTTGGAAAAATAGTGGGGGTGTACCCCCCCCCCCATTAGGCGGGCTGTGGTAAAAATCTGTGTTTTCCTATTTGGTAGGTGTGTTTTGTCAAAAATCACTGTAAAATTTTCGCATTTTAGTATGTATGTTGAGGTTTTTGTGGGAGTTCACATTTTTTTGGTTAAAAACCCATTAAAAAAATACAGAAAAATTCCCAAAACCGGTTCTAAAAGTTTTTGCGGCGTCTATTATTGGCCTTTATCAAGTAGTGTGCACTGCTTCTTTCATCCCGATTCTTTATCGGATTGTGTGGGCTGGGGATGGTATGTAGAGGGGGGGGGCAGAATTTCACGAGACATTTTTGTACAGCTAATCGTTCTGCTGTAAATGTAATTGATAATTTAAGTCAATAATAATTTCCTGCGTCTAGATGCCCAAACAGTTTCCCTACGACTACGACCGGGCATTTCCCATGAACGATCCCGAGCGCTTTCCCATTGTCAACTACACGTTCGAGCCTGCACAGGGCGCCGAGGCTTCACAGCACTAGATGAATTTGTCGAAATATTAAAAAAAAAATTTAAGAAAAAGGAGGAAAAGAAGAAGAGAGACGTAGAATGACCTTTTTGGTAGTTCGAGTAAGTGGTGATAAACGGTGCCAGTAGAGGCAGTAAGTTGGTTTTTGACTAGATGACTGGACTTGCGGAGGGGGGGGGGGGGTGGTGAATGCTGCTAAGAAACACAGAAATTTCCCTAATTCGGACGAATAATTGCAACGAAAAATTGTGATGAGGGGTCTTATTCCAATGTGACTGATTCACCACCTATCCACAGACACCGTTTATCATGTGGTTGCGTCTCATACGCTATTGCGGTGTGTATTTAGTGCGGCAGTAAAGCGTGGCGCGTTGGCGAAAATGACGCGTCGCTTCGTGTGGTGACGCAATTATTTGCCCCCCCCCCCCTAGAAGCTGACACACGCACTGACAGACTAACCATTGCTATTAAGCCGTTCCCAAAAAGAAAATTGTGGAATTTTGGCGCCGTTTTTATTGCATACAAGGTGCATACAGGCAAGGTGTATACAAGGTGGGTGGTGTCGTACGTTATGGTGTTACGACCTAGCTCACAAGGTCAATGGTTGTTGTTGGATTAGGGGCAACGCTAGGAGGCCGTCAATGGCCATATAGAATACCCATCTCCATGACGCCTTCCCGTCTAGAGCCGCACAATTAGCCAAAGACATTCGGAAGAACGCCATCTGTAATCCAGGGCGGCGACGGCAGGAGAGAATCCATTGAGAGGGAAGTCCTCGATCTAGTGGATCCATCGAGACTAGAACACAGACACCGTGACAGATTGCGAACACATTTCTTGTACCATTGTCCACGGTCCCCTATTCTTTTTTTGTTCTTTGTTTTAACAAAAGTGCGTTGTCAGCTGCACCGAAAGTGCATAGTTTGCACGAAAGTGCACAGTTTTTAAGTCCGGCGTACGCTACGCTATCTGGAAGCTGGGGCGCTTTCTCTACCTGTGAGTTATCAGAGTCAGTTTCCGCCTAGACCAAGGGGGGGGGAGGGGGGGGGACAAAAGCGTCCGCTTCTCTACCTGTGAGTTATCAGAGTCAGTTTCCGCCTAGACCAAGGGGTGGGGAGGGGGGGGGGCGACAGCGCCACTCTGCCACATCGTTTTCCTCGCGATAATAAGCTTTCGCGCACTCACCGTCGTTTGCGAATGCGCCTGCGGCTTTGCATCAAAGTTTGTGACTGAAGCCCGATTTACAGCCTCTGGACCTGGTCTTTCCACTTACAAATTTCCTACTTAGCCCCTGACTTTAATGCAAATCCGCCGGCGCATTGGCGAACGATGGCGAGTGCGCCAAATATGAACCCCCCCCCCGGGTCTTGACCCAACTACAATTTTTATTTATCCATTTCCGTTATTTAGACCTCATCAGTCATCATGTGCGATCAGCCTGGAATTCTCGCGCTGGAATTGTACTTTCCAAAGTGCTACGTGGAACAGTCCGATTTGGAGGAAGCGCACCAAAATAGCGCCGGTGGCGGTTCCGTCCGCGGCAAATACACCAAGGGGTTCGGACAACTACAAATGGGCTACTGTAGCGACAGGGAGGACGCCGTCTCGATCGCCTTGACCGTGACCTCGCAGATGCTGGACCGGTGTCAGGTGAAAACCGTAAATGCTGTAATAGTGCCCTGGGGGCAAGAGGTACCACACGGTGTGCGTTGTACAGTTGATGAGTCGATTGCGTGCCGCAACCACAGCCAAAAATAGCCCAGCATCCGTAAATGTCAACAGGGTCCCCCTTCTGCAAGTTCTCTAACCCCCCCCCCCCCAAAAAATACGTAACCAAAAATAAGTGCCACCATATGCCACACCCACCACCAAACTTAACAATGTGGGGGGGGGGGGGGGGTTGGAAGATTTTGCCTTGTTCGGTGAACTCTTGCGGAGTTGGGGGGGGGGCACATTTAGACGCTGTTATTCGGAGGGGAGCCAGTTGTTGTTGTTAATTGCTCTAGAGGGAGCAGGCAGTGTCAGATCTTCTTCTCTGTGACGTCTTGCCAGAAGAGCAGGCTCCTCTGGCTGTCGCTGTGGAGGGGAGCCACCACATCGTTATGGGAACCAGCCTCCCCCCCCCCCTGGATCGGGCTGACCAGGTCTCATCTCTTACTAGCAGCGGTCGATTGCCTATGTGTGACCAGAGAGAGGCCCCCGCGATCATAGAAGCGGCCCACACACACACACACACACACACACGCACACACGCACGCACAAACAGACAACGGTGTTATTGCTCCTCTCCCCCTTCCAGTTGGACTGTGCGCGCGTGGGCCGTTTGGAGGTCGGTTCCGAGACGCTCGTGGACAAGTCGAAGTCGGTCAAGAGTCGTCTGATGGCGTTGTTGAGAGAGCGCGGCTCCTCCGGGGACGTGGAGGGCGTGGACGCGCTCAACGCCTGCTTCGGGGGCACGCAGGCGCTGCTCAACGCCTTCCACTGGCTCGAGAGCACCGCCTGGGACGGTGCGCGTGCGGGCAGCGGATGGCCTAGTGGTAGAGAATGGGCCTCTTGCGTGCACGGTCCCGGGTTCGATTCTCGATGGAGCCACTAGATCGAGGACTTCCCTCTCAATGGCATTCCTCGTGCCGTCGCTGCCCTAGATTACAGATGGCGTTCTTCCGAATGTCTTTGGCCATTTATGCGGTTCTGAAGTGGAAGGCGTCATGGAGAAGAGTATGCTATATGTGCCATTGATGGCCTCCTAGCGTTGCCCCTATTCCAACAGCGTGCCACTTGTTGTTGTTGGATTAGTGGCAACGCTAGGAGGCCGTCAATGGCCCACATAGCATACCCTTCTCCATGACGCCTTCCCCGGTCTAGAGCCGCAGAATTAGCCAAAGACATTCGAAAGAACGCCATCTGTAGTCCATAGGGCAGCGACGGCACGAGAAATCCCATGGATCGGGAAAGACTCGTTTTTAGTGGAGCCATTGAGAATCGAACCCAGGACCGTGCGCGCAAGAGGCCGATTTCTCTACCACTACGCCATCCGCTGTCAGTGTCTGCTTTGCGTGCCACTCGTCATCATCGCCATCACACTGTAGTAAATTAATTGAGGAGTTGTGGAGAAAAGGCGATTGCAGTGCTGGGATTCGAACTCAGGGATTCCGGTCTGGATGCCAACCACTACACCACACTCGCAGGCCTCCTATTCCACAAATCAGGGTGTACGCGTCAGCGTACAACCCTAATATGTGACGACTTCTCAATGCGGCTTTTTGAATTTTCGATCGCCTATAACTTTTAATTGCCTGAACGGATTTGGACGCGTTATAGCTCAAACGAACCGCCTTCTTCTGGGGCATCGAACGCGCCATAACGCGTTTCCTTCCTTTCTTGAAAGGGTTCAATAGTTCCAAAAATATTCCAATTTTGTGGCTTTTTTTTTCGTGTTCTCTGCCAGGTTTTTGGAACGGCGCTCGCGAACGCCAGGACCTATCGCGAAGAAACTTGGTACGTGAAGCCGTCTAGTGATGGGAATGTTGCATGCCAAAGGATTTGTGTGTACTTCGTACCGATCTCGAGATATTGCCGATTTTATCCAATTATCGATTGATTTCCTTGGAAATTTTGTGCCCTATAGGCGCTTTAACGGTACATCGCAGCGCTTCGCTGTAATGGAGAAAGTTGGTCGCCATGACATGACTTGTGTTACTTTCAACAATTGGACCAAATTGGACGCACCAAAATACCTCCCCCATTATATCAATAACGGGAATTGGCGATATTTCGGTGTGGTTAGGTCGGATGGCCTAAACATCAATAATAAAGTTGATCGCCCTTCGATGTAGAACGTTTCATTCCTTGAAGTCAACACGATCCGACGCACCAAAATATTTTTACTTCCGGGATAATCGATAAATATCGATATGGGTAGGTCGGATCACTTTGTCCAAAACACAAAAGTTGACCGCCTGCACGTGCAGATCATTTTGTTTCTTCACACTGCTATGCTCCGATGAACCAATATGGCACTACAGATGTGCACGCACGCACACACACCAACAAATGGGCTGCTTCGCAAGAAACTTGATGGGGTAGGTCCGATCACTTTGGCAAAAACACAAAAGTTGACCGCCTAGTCATGGTGATTATTTCCATACTTTACATCACTATGCTCTGATGCAGCAATATAGCACTGCATGTGCATGCATGCATGCATGTATGTCTGCTAGGCTGTTGGTACTTTGCTTTACTTCAAGTTTACCTTGTTCGATTCAGTCACAGGTACATTGTGTGTGAACCTGCGTCAGTGAACGTGTGTGTGAGTATGTGCGTGCGAGCGAGTGAGTGTGCATGCGTGCAAGCATGTGAGCGTGCGTTCGTGCGTGCATGCTTGCGTGTGTTGCATTATAGAAAGCCCCTCATCTTTCGAAAAAACACTGTATTAAGGAAAAATTTGCAGGGGGCTGCAAAAAAAGGAGAATATGTGACACTCTGTTGTTGAAGTCCAGTTTGAAAAGAAGTGGTATTAGGGCATATACCCCCACTGATTTGTAGCCACTTCCGCATTTCCTCCCGCGCTACTCCGGCCTCAGAGAGCACCGCCACGGCTCCAGCACCGCGTCTCCTCACCCCCCCCCATTAGTAAGCAGCTGATCAACTCCACTTTGAACAAACCATGTATAAAATCCGAACCAAGCACAGCAACAAGTCACATATTCGGCGATTTTTGTGCGAGCCATCTCACTCACCCAAGCCAAAACGCTGCAAACGTCCATCAACTCATATCGCATCTCTCTCAGATGTTGTCATTGCCCATTTCCATGGACCTGACACAGCTAAAATTCCTGCAGAATCAATTGGTCCCCTGCTAAAATTTTTGCACTGTCAGTTGTTGATAATGTACAGTTGGTGATGTCGATGTGTAGGCGGGAGGCACATATACGTACTACAATCCTGCTCCATTCCCTTCCATTCCACCCAATGATGAACTGTTTGTATAACATTTGTGTAGTGCCCTAATGCTTGCATGAGTGCTGCGTGCGTGCGTGCGTGCGTGCGTGCGTGCGTGTATCCGTGCACGCGTACGTGCGTGCGTGCTTATGCAAGTGCGTGCGTGCATGCGTACGTGCGTGTGCATGGGGTTCCATTGGGCATGTGCTAATTTCTCACACTCAATCTATGTAAATGTCAGTCAGTTCCAGTTGCCGCAATTTTCGCTGCACGTTTCCTTCCATTGCAAGCGAACACAAAAATCGCCGAATATGTGACTTGTTGCTGTGCTTGGTTCGGATTTTATACATGGTTTGTTCAAAGTGGAGTTGATCAGCTACAATGCGGAAGAGGCTAGAAATCAGTGGGGGTATATGCCCTAATACCACTTCTTTTCAAACTGGACTTCAACAATAGAGTGTCACATATTCTCCTTTGTTTGCAACCCCCTGCAAATTTTTCCTTAATCCCTATTCCAAAGTAACCCTATTAGTCCCACCGGGGCTAATTGTTGCATTCAAGCTGTGGGAGGGTGTATAGTTATGTGTGTGTGTGTGTGGGGGGGGGGTCTAATAAACGAGTCCTTTCAGACGATGGTCTATTAAGGGAGGGGTGGTGCAATATTAAGTAGGCTAATCAGCTCAAACTGGGCTTGCGAGGGTAATTGATTGTAGGAGGGGCGGGGGGCCAATTATAGGGTTTACGGCATATTACTTTGTCTCATTCCTTCTTAGGTCGACTGGCTTTGGTGGTCATGGCAGACGTGGCCGTCTACTCGCCCCTCTCTCCCTCCGCCCGGGCAACGGGGGGCGCAGGGGGCTGCGCGCTGCTCTTGGGGCCCCACGCCCCCCTGATTCTGGACTGGCCAAGGGCCACCTCCTTTCACATGGACGACGTCTATGACTTCTACAAGCCGAACATGGCCTCGGAATACGCGACCGTGGACGGCCAGCTGACGCTGCGCAGCTACCTCACGGCAGCGCAGCGGTGCTACGCGCGCTTTAGGGAGAAGAGGCGGAGACTGGGGTGAGCTGTATACCTGTAACTGGGGGTGGTTATCACCCCACTTTTTTTTCAACATCTCCCCCAACCCCCCAGAATTTTCCCAAGGGATTTTCACTCTGTCTAAAATGGTAAAAGTGAGTAATTGTTGGTGTATTTCAGTGCTTTTCAGTGTTACATGACCATAAAACGGCTAAATAACACCGTTTAGACCCAGAATTCGGCCGTTTACCCCCCCCCCCACTCTTCAAGACCCGGTTACAGGTATGGGTGAGCATACCCGTAACATTGTCAGAGGGGGCGTGTAGCCGACTATTTATGGTCACATAACACTGACACAGATGCCTCATAGCCACTTTTATCGTTCTAAACATAGTGAAAATCGTTTGGGGAAATTTTGAGTGTGGGGGGGGGGGGCGCACTGACACGTTATTTTGCAAAGAACCTGTCTAAGGCGTTGAAAGTGAGTAAATCCTAGTCTTTTTATGCGTATTTTTTAGTGTTAAATGCCCAAACACTTTTTGCCAAGAAATAACCTGCTCTCTTTTACCAGTAAGTGCCGGTATTTTGACGCTGGTTTGGTACGAAATTTTCTTCCAAAAAATGTTGGACACGTGGCGCACCATCACTCTTACATTATGTATATTAAATTAAAAATAAATCACGTTTGCTTTTAGGAGCGACAGGGCGTCTGCTGGGGCTGCTGTGGTTCCGAACGGTCCCACCCCCAGTTCTCGGTCCCCCTCCACCCCCAGGCCCCTCCCCCCGGCCGGTCTGTGGTCATTCGATGCCGTTCTTTTTCACACCCCCTACAGTCGGCTGGTCCAAAAGACGCTTTCCCGTCTGCACGCACTAGAAGAAGCCAACGCCGACGACAACGACAAAGAGATGGAGGGAAAAATGTGAGCATTTTGCGGGAATTTGTGGAGTTTTTAGGAAAATGTTGCTAGACGGAACGCTAGAATCGGCATACTCGTCCCGCCCGAAAATGAGCAAAGATCGACCAAATGTTGCGATATTTACAGTGTATTTCAGCCATAAAGTGCCGCAGTGAATTTTTGACGAGAAATCGAGCAAATGAACCTTTTTTCCTCCGCAGACCCCAATCCTCTGCTTTGTACCCCCCCCCCCCCAGAAGGAGCTCGACCGCCCCCCCCCAGGTCCGATTTCCATGTAGAGGTTTGGTATCGAATTCTCAAAAAAAAAATTAAAAAATTTCAGCGCCTTGGATCTGGACAAAGAGACGGAACGGCGCTTATTGGCCGACTCGGCTGGCCTATTCGAGGCGAAATGCGAGCCGCATCTTTTCTTCAGTCGGCGCGTCGGCAATATGTACACCGCCTCTCTCTACGCCAACCTCTCTGCCTTTCTCGCAGGGTGCGTTTAGCGTTTTCTGGCACGCACGCACGCACGCACGCACGCACCAGCCGTACATGTAACGGGCCTGGCAGAGTGGGGGCCGATTTCTGGGAGGGGGTCTCCGAAGCACAAAGTGGGTGTAGCCGACCATTTTTTTACTCATACTGGTACTTTTTGGTCAAAATAGGCTCTGAATAGTGTTATTTAGCTGTTTCGCGGTCATGTATAGCACTGAAAAGGACTGACAAACCGACATTTCTCTACTCCCTTGTACCGTTTTAAACAAGGTGAAAATCCCTTGGGAAAATTCTGGGGAGGTGTTGGAGAAACAGTGCCCCCACAAAGCCCCCCCCCCCCAATTACAGGTTTGACTCACGCACCAACAGGCATGCACGCACCGGCACTCAAAATCTATTCAGTCTCGATCCCAGCTCTCCACCAGTTAGTGCCAAGCGGCTGTTGCTGTTCTCCTACGGTTCGGGCTGCGCTTCGGCCGTGTTTTCCCTGGCGATTCGGCCGCGAGTTACGCCCGAAGAGTTGCGCCGGCTGACGGCGGGCAGCGTGGCGGCCAAGGAGAGACTGGGCCAGCGGAGAGGGACGAGCGTCGAAGAGTTTGAGAGCGCGCTGGAAGGCCGGGAGCGGTTGCTGGGAAAAGGTGAAGGTGTCCCGGGTTCGATTCTTGATGGAGCCACTAGATTTGTTTGTTTGTGTGTGGGCCGCTTCTATGATCGCGGGGGCCTCTCTCTGGTCAGAATCGACCGCTGCTACTGAGAGATGAGACCCAGTCAGCCCGGTCCTGGGAGGCTGGCTCCCCTAACGGGGCCGGAGTTGTCACTTCGAGGAGCCACTAGATCGAGGTCTTCCTTACCAAACGAATTTCTCGTGCCGTCGCTGCCCCTAGATTACAGATGGCGTGCTTCCGAATGTCTCAGGCTGGGATCACCATGCGAAATCACCATGCGCCAAATATGTAATCCTCATGCGCCAAATAGTCCCATGCGCCAAAAAGTCCCATGCGCCAAATAGTCCGCGCCAAAAAGTCCGCGCCAAAAAGTTACGCGCCAAAAAGTCCGCGCCAATAGTCCTAAACCCCTCTGGCTAATTGTGCGGCTCTAGACGGGAAGGCGTCATGGGGATGGCTATGCTATGGGCCATTGACGCTCTCCTAGCGTCGCCAAGACCCCCCCCCCCCGCCCCCTAAATTGAATCGACCATGGGACGCGCCTCTCGTAGTTGAACTGTTGAAAAGTGCATTCAATTTCAAATTTTTGAATTTCAGCACCCTATCAGCCCACGGGCGCTGTATCCGACGCCTGTCTATTCGAGAACGCCTACTATCTAGCAGGCATCGACCACATGTGGCGTCGCGTCTACAAACGCCGCCAGCCTGTCCAGTCTTTGAAGTTGAAAGGTTTTGAAATGGATTGAAATTGAAATCCCGGTTCCGTTGGCAATGACAGAGCTACGAGGGGGTGGTTTTCTCCCTGGTGTGGCTGACATATTTGTAACTGACACCCACCCAGACCCTCCCCCCCCCAGAATTTTCCCAAGGGATTTTTACCCTGTCTAAGACGATCAAATTGCTAAATGTTGGCGTTTTTCAATGCTTTTTGGCGTTATATGAGGATAAAACAGCTAAATTATTTTTTTTTTTGGGGGGGGCCCAGCAAACAGACAGACGGCGGGACGAGACCGCGCAGCGCGGCGCGCCAGGGGCGCGGACGCCGCTCAGGAGCGCGAGCGCGCCGCGACCCGGCCGCTGCGCCGCGCCGCGACGCTGCCGCTGCCGACGCTGCAGAAAATGTAGACAATGCCGTCGTGCCCGTCCCCTTGACGTTGCAATGGCGCGCAGATTGCCGCCGTGTCTTAGAGACGTGCCGCCAGCCGCCGCCGTTTTTTGATTTTTGGTATAAGAGCAGTCGTCAATATCCAAGAAGACGGCGCCGCCTCCCCTGTGAATACGACGCATCGTAAACTCTTCCTTGTTTTCAATTTCGGCTAATTTCCTAGTCGCTTTACCCTTATGCGAATACCGACAAATTCTTTGAGGGTGACGGCTTAGTAAAGCGTGACTACGGTAGCGCGCGCGTTCAACACGAGTTCAATGAAGACCGAGAAGACCGGAGCAAAGTTCAAAGTCCACACGTCGTCTCGGCTCGGTCTCGTCTCGCATCGTCTCGCTGTTTGGCATGGGAAGACCGAGACCGAGACCGAGACCGAGACCGAGACCGATGGGAAGACCGTTAATTGTGAATCAGCCTTAAATAACACTGTTTAGACCCTATTAATAATTTTGTACCCATTTTGACCCCTCCCATTTTAAAATTAGACTCCTCCCCAAAGTGCCATTCCTCCCACTTTGCCAGACCCGGTTACAAGAATGCCACAGCCCTTTCGCCGTTGCTCTGCAATTCGGTTGATCGCCGTGATTGTTTGCTTGCGTGTTTCTCTCATATCATCAAGCGTCGTGCGTGCGTGCCTGCTTCTGCTTGTGTGCTGCCGTTTTAGCGCGCTTGCTATGTATGTGACGGTTTTTCGAATACGTTGCTTTGAGTGTTTGTTACACGTGGGCCGCTTCTGTGATCGTGGGGCCATCTCTCTGGTCACACATAGGCAAATTGACCGCTGCTAGTGAGAGATGAGACCCAGTCAGCCCGATCCTTGGGGAAGAGGGCTGGCTCCATAAATAGTGAAATGTGCTATGTACGGTGTACCTATGTATGTGTTGTTGTTGTTGTTGGATTAGGGGCAACGCTATGAGGCCATCAATGGCCCTTATGGCATACGCATCTCCATGACGCCTTTCCGTCTAGAGCCGCATAATTGGCCAGAGACTTTCGGAAGAACGCCATCTGCAATCTAGGACGGCGACGACACGAGAAAATTCATGGATAGGGAAAAAAGGTTTAGTGGATCCATCAAGAATCGAACCAGACACCGTGTGCGCAAGAAGCCGATTCTCTACCCCTCTACACGCATACACCCCTGACATACCTGTAACCGGGTCTGGAAGAGTGGGTGGTGGGAGTAAATGGCCGTATTCTGGGGGGGGGGGTGGAGCAAAATGTAGGGGGGTAGCCAGCCATTTTTTGGTCAAAAATGGGTATAAATAGGGTCTAAACAGTGTCATATGTCTAATTAGCTGTTTTATGGTCATATAACACTGAAAAGCACTGAAATACACCAACATTTTCTCACTTTTATCGTTTTCGACTGAGTGAAAATCCCTTGGGAAAATTGTGGGGGGGGGAGGCATACCTGTAACTGGGGGGGGTGGTTGGGGGGCTTTGGGGGGCCCCCACTAGTTTTTCAACCACCCCCCAACTCCCCCCGACCCCCCCCCCAGAATTTTCCCAAAGGATTTTCGTCATGTGTAAAACGATAAAGGTGAGTAACTGTTGGTGTTTTTCAGTGCTTTTCAGTGTTATATGACCATAAAACAGCTAAATAACACTTTTTACACCCTTTTTATACCCATTTTAGACCAAAAAGTACCATTATAACTCAAACAATGGCCAGCTACCCCCCCCCCCCACTTTTTGCTCCGGAGACCCCCTCCCCCAAAATCGGCCAGCTACCCCCCCCCACTCTGCCAGACCCAGTTACAGGTATGGGGGGAGGGTTTGGGGGAGTTGAAAAAATTCTGCGGGGCACAAACCCGCCCCCCCCCCCCAGTTACAGGTATGACCCCTGAACGGGCTTCACTGACAACGCAAAGTCCCCGAGATACACATACGCTGAATTCTCCAATTGTGTCCCCGGGCTACTAGGCTTTCAACCTCTTTCCTTTGGGCACTGTTGGAATTGTATTGCGTTTCTTGCGTGATTAACGGTTCGAAGTACCTGAAATGTCCTTCATTGATGGGTGTAGCTGTGTGCTGTGCACAGCACCTACACGTTAACTTCTGCTTGATTTGTGTCCCTGTATAACGCAAATCGTTGGTACTTCTATTCCACCGGTGGCGCTATTAGAGAGGGGGCACTATTGGAGGATTTACGGTATTCCCTCGTCGAATAGATGGACTGCACTGCACGCAGTGCGCACTCGGCTTCAAACTGAGCGCCAGATATAGGATGAGATTTGAATTGCAATTGCTGACGAACACAGAAAGTCACGTTTCGGTTCGTTCGCGTGCGCGGCTTCAATTTTCGACGCAGCATTAATTAGCGCCCTCTCTACATATAACCGTCATCCTTAATCTGCACTAATTCATTTGTCGGGCAGAGTGATTTATGAGGTGTCCGTGTCCGTGCTAGCGCGCTCCTAGATTTACCAGATCGCCTCTCCATAAACTTTTCCGAAAAAAAATTAGCCAAACCGACACCAATCATGTACCGGCAGCACAGCAAGAAGCAGCTGTGGTCGGAAAACGGAAAGGAGCCGTCATGCAGACTGCAGTCGGAATCGGAATCGGCAATGAAATTGGAAACCGACGACATGCACTGGAGCGGGCTAACGCTCAGCGAGCGGAGGATTCTGCGAGCCACTTTCGAGAAAATGGAGAGCGACTCGGCGACCAACGGCTCGTCCGTGTTCGTGAGGTACGGTAGGCCGCGCTTGCTTGGGCTGAAAATGAGAGAATTCATTTGTGTGACACTCCGATATTTCAAGTTCCCGGTGCAGATCTGGGGAAGGGTCCACACACTGAAGGACTTGAGGTCTCACCAAAAAAAGTAGCGACTGCACGAGAAAATCCATTCTCGGTCAAGGTAGTCGATCCATCACGAGTCGAACCCGGAACCGCGTGCGCGCAAGAGGCCGATTCTCTGCCACTGTGCCATTGCCACGCTGGCGCTGCGCGTTCGCTTGCAGACTCCTCACGGAGTTTCCCAACTACGCGACGCTGTGGCCGCAGTTCGGGGTGATGCGCAGCTCCGAGCTGTCCAAGAGCGGCGTGCTGGAGCGGCACGCGCTGCTCTTCATGCGGGGCCTGGGCACCATCGTGCGCGCCCTCGACGAGGACGACGGTGGCCGACACTTCCGCAAGTACCTCGCGACCGTCGGCGCCGTGCACAGGGTCAAGGGAGTGAGAGCGTTCCACCTGCAGGTGCGTGCGTCCTGGTCTGGCGGGGGGTAGAGAATCGGCCTCTTGCGCCGGCATGGTTCTGGGTTCGATTCTTGATGGAGCCACTAGATCGAGGACTTCCCTTTCGATGGATTTTCTCGTGCCGTCGCCGCCCTAGATTACAGACAGCGTTCTTCCGAATGTCTTTGGCTAATTGTGCGGCTCTAGACCGGAAGGCGTCATAGAGATGGCTATGGACCATTGACGGCATCCTAGCGTCGCCCCTAATCCAACAACAACAACCCTGGCCGCATTCGCGTACGCATCTCAGCACATGCTGCCGACGGTGTTGGCCACGCTCAAGTTCTGCTTGGAGGCCTTGACGCCCGACGCCGAGCGCGCCTGGACGAAGCTCTTTCAGCTGCTGGTCCAGCCACTCTGCGTCGAAGAATCCGACTCCCTGTGAAAAGAGAAAGACCGTATACTTTCAGTATATTTTGATCGCCTATGCTCGCTTCCTGCAGCACGGAATGAACGCCAGCAGAAAGTAGTACTGCGGTTCTCCTCACTCACTATACACCGTAGACTGCGCTATGGTTCAACAAAGCCCCTTGAATGCGGCAGCCTGAATTGAGCCATGTCGATTTAGCTTACCATAAAACACAGTTGAAATCAGCAGGAGTAAACGCAACGAGTTTCTGCAGTTTTCCAAACACAGCTTGGCCAACTACAGTCACGTGCAACGCTGCGTACACAGCGTTCAATAGCGTTGAAAGTGTTCCACGCAAGATCGAGCGCACATAGTCTTATTGAGAACGGGTACTTCACCGTATGCTTAAACACTCGGTTCACTGTAAGCGACACTCCAACGCTCTTGCTCTTTAATCAATAACGGGTCCAAACAGCGCCACAATTTCCAAGATACCACCAGCCCAACTAGTCTCCAACGTTTAAGCGTCGCTTGCTTCAGCCCCCTCAGCTCTGCAAGCACAGGTTGACGCTGGACTGGGCAGCGGATGGCGTAGTGGTTGAGAATCGGCCTCTTGCGCGCACGCTGAGTTATATTCTCGATGGATCCACGAGTCTTTCCCTGTCCATGGAATTTCTCGTGCTGTCGCTGCCCCAGACCCCAGATTACAGATGGCGTTCTTCCGAATGCCTTTGGCTATTTACGTATGCGGCTCAAGGGAGAAGGGTGTGCTACCTATAGGTAGATGGGCCATTGGCGGCCTCCTAGCGTTGCCCCTAATCCAACAACAACAATCACCGGGGGAACAGGTTGTTTGATACGTGTATTATGATGCTCGCCCCCTCCCCGTGCGTTGGACCGGTCCGCACGGCGCGCTCTAACATGAGAGTTGATGGGCCACTGTTAGGTCTCGCAGTGCCCCTTCCAACAACAACAATCACCAAAGTTTTCCCCCTGGCGGGCCGCCGGGGCGCCTCTGGGCCACTGTTAGGTCTGCAGTAAAGACGCGCCCACGACGAGAGAGCCAAGCGATGCACAACCCCCCCCAGCCCGATGGCGTCGTGCTGTCGACTCGCTCGTCGAACGTTCCGAAACTGAACACCTCTCGACATGACATTTCACAGGCGCACGCTCTTTAGGATGGTTTCATTCCGCGCCGCAGTGATTCGTCTGTGCGCTCGCTCGCGCGCTAGTCAGCTTAGTCTGTATCTGTGACGTCTGTACAGGTAGTGTTGACTGTGCTGTAGTCTGAAGCTACGCCAGCAAGGAAGGCGAATCCAACAACAACAACCTCCACAACCCCGCTTAACCGCTTTCATTCTGTCTCCAACTTGAGTGTCTTGGTGTCCTTTTTAGTCTTTTCACGCACAGTGTTTTAGTGTAGGTAAATGTAAGCTTTAATTAGGTCAAATGTGAAACCAAATTGACACAAAAAGTATTTTGACGCGATTTTTCCTCATTCTGGAACACCTTCCATTCTTCAACAGTACCTGGGTAACCAAAGGTTGAAACAATAGAACCTCCTCAAAATTCACCAATAGTGACTCCTCCAAATAGGGCTGGGAGGGGGAAGGCTACGCCAATGTCTCTGTCCGTGTGCGGACAGAGATGTCGGTATCTGTGTCGTTCATCTTGTTCTGGAGTGAAGAGGCCTGGCGCCCACCAAACACGGTAACCGGTATTTGGGTCTGTTGAGAGGTGCAATTTGTTCTGGACTAGGGAGAGGGTTGCTGCCACTGTCTGTGTGCCCGCTTGTGTTTCGACAGAGCAACTCGCCTCTTGTCTTTTTTTGGCAGCGCATTCGCCGACGTCGCGTCTGCGGGGTGAGCAACCTCTTATCCTAATCTGACCCGTAATCTCAGCACATAAACGGCGCCAAAAGACCAAAACGCGCACGCTGGGGGGGGGGCTGCGCCCATCCCCCCCCCCTCATCCCGCTGTCGCGTCTTGCGCTCATTGGCTATCTAATGAGACGCGCTCGGCGTCGCCTTCCTATCCTATAGCGTGGGAGACGTTTGAGACGCTCAGCGTCTCAAGAAGATACGATCTTTGTTCATGTCTGTGCTCTACCTGAACATACTTGCTGTCGACGACGCTTGCGGAATTTCTTCTAGAAGCCAACGAGCCAGCTCGTCTCTCCGAAGCGCTTCTTGCAAGGGAGACTGATAACACAGCCGCTTTGCGAACACTGCACATTTCAAACGGTTCGCGCCACCAGCGGTACGGAGAATATGAATTTCGTCTTTATCGCGGTTGTCGTCTTGGCAGCCACGCTTCTGTACCTGGTAAACTTTTCCCTTTGTTTTCTTTGAAGACATGCGCAACCAGCGGCCATATACCTACATCACCTTAGTACCGACGGCTGTCGTCGAAAACGTCAGCTGAAACGGAACAAGAAATGGCCGATGATGGACAGTTGCGAGTCCGTCTGCCTCCGGGATTGGAGCCGCGCTCAAAAGAGTAACGCATTCCAATTTTATGTCAACATACCGTAAATTCTATAATTGCGCACCGCCGGCATACTTAAGACTCACTTTTTCTAAAAACCAAGCATTGGGTGGCCAAATCCCCGAAATATTTTTTGATTTCCACAAAAATTTGCAGATATTGACTCTCTTTGTGTACTGACGTCAGGACGTGCACCAGCCGCCCTACACTTGTACATACCGTACTCCGGCAATCTTCTCTCCAACTCCGGACTCCAGCGGCGCTGAACTTTCCCAAGGACGCCAGCCACCTGCCGACCGGCTTCCAGCAGCCAGGCGTCGCTCCTACCCTCAAGCGCCGCCAATCCAAGCTCCCGCCGACCGGACTGCAGCTGCGCCCTCTGATCCAGCCGCCTTCAGCGCTCAAGGCCTGCCTACGGCCCAAGCGGCGTCGCTCAGCTGACAAGCGGCGGCGGCGGCGCGCCTGCTGCAAGACTGGACTGGACACCCGCGGCACAAGCGGACGACGCCGAGATAGCGTCCCTCTCCCCTCCCCTCACTGCACATAAATACGCTCGCTGATTTGACAACACACAGTTCCTTGTACATATGAATCTGTCTTTGTGAACCTCGCCGTATCGTATCCCGTTTCGTGTACTGTTCGCCAGTTTGTACAGAAGTTTGTATAGCAGAACCTTGTACAGGCGCAGTCAGGCTTGC
>JASAMY010000691.1:0-29031 GCA_030248085.1 Paralinhomoeus sp. GSCO2_6 | reverse complement strand
GGGGTCGAGTGTTACTACTGCGCCGCGTGCACAAGGTGACAAAGTATCGGCCGCGAGCGCCATCACAGGATTACACCTCCGTCGTGGCGGACTTCTCCTGCTGCAGAAGGCGACCGACAAAGCTGTCGAATACATCGACGTAGGGCGCCAGCGTCGTCCGCTTGTAGTCTGCAAAGACGACGTAACACTGCAGGGAATGCAACTGAGTATAACTGCGCGCGACTGGCCGACCCAGCGCCTTCTTTTGTTCGATGCTGTTTTCTTTTTCTTTGTTCGCCTGGTCCAACTGACGCAGCTCTGCGACCAACTGCCTGCGAACGCGCCAAAGCTAGTCGGGGTTCATTAATTAGCTTGCGTGCAGGCGCGGCGCGCTGCACGCACGTGATGGTGGGCACGGCATCGGGATTGAAGCGCTCGATGATCTTCGCATCCATCGGCACGGACACTTTTCCTGTTGGGTTGAAAACAATTGGTTCGCCTTTCCATGGAGAGACAGGCAAGCAAGGCAGACAGACAGTCACCTGTCTTGGGGTGAACGCAAAATGGCGCCTTGAGCAGGTGGTTGAGCGTCTTGCTGACGTTGGCGTCGAGTCGGGGGTAGGAGCGCTCGAGCACGAATTGCTCGAGCCACCAGCGCGCGGGTGACTGAGCCAATGCCGACTTGTCGCCCGCGAGACGCTGAGAAGCGAAAGAAACGGGTCAAGTCTAAGCGCCTAGCTTCGCGCCAGGCCAGAAGACCTGCATGCTCTTCCATCGCTGCGCTGGTGTTTCGTCGCGCTCGAATTGATCGCACAGTTTGCTGCGCAGATCTGAACGATCGGAGTGTCAGAGTTCATTTGACCGTGCAATCAATCTCTCAGAGTCCAGAAGACACCGTCGTCCTTGCAGCCTCTGAGCAGCTTCTGCCACTGCTGGGGCGCGTCGAGCCAGCCCTGCTCCTCGATCAGTCTCTCGACGTGGTCGACGCCCGTCCGCTCCGCCGACCAGTCGAAGTCGACGTCGGCATCTGTGTCGGCAACGTCGACGCCGACCGCTATCGCCACCGATCGCTGCAGGAGCCAGGGCAAGGGCTGCTGGGACGCGCGCGACCCCGTCGGCAGCTCGACGCGCGAGTGGGCGTCGGCGGAGCTGTTGCCCTGCGCGCGCGTCACGCACCAGTACCACTCATAGTCAATGCACAACAGGGTGCAACAAATGCACCGACCACCACTACGGTGAGATAGTCGACGAGCGCCGACCGCTCGGCGGCGGAAAGCGCGCGCGCCTCGGCGTCGCACAGCCAGCAGTGGATGCCCCGTCGACCCGAGTAGACCCAGAGCACCTGCTCGAAGCCCAGCTCCTCTGCGACAAATTCAAATGTGTTGAGCACCCGAATATGCAAAGGAAAATTAAAAAAATCAACGCCACAACACACCGCGAATACAAGCCTCCAGCACCTTGATCGCCACCACCATGAACCGCCAACACTTCGCGCACATGGCTCCACCTCTGTGTAGATGTGCGTACATCATATTCATGTCCTCCAAAAAACTAAGAAAAAAATGAAAAGTGAAAACTCACTGGCAGCACGTTCGAATGTCGTCATAGTCGGTGAGATCAACGTCGAACACGAATTCGCGCTCGACGGCCGAAAAATTCCGGTAGGCCTTGTGGTGCTTTGGCTGGAATTTTTCGTATTTTTTTTTTCAATATTACAATAGTTTTGCCCGGTCAACAGAACCTGCACGTTGCAGACGCCGCCAATGTCGATCTTGTGAGGGTTATTACTTTGGACGCTCTTGGTCAACTCGTCCGCGTTGGCGAAACTCCGATAGCGCAGGTATACGTCGCCTTCCAGAATCAGAGCGAATTCGCGCCGATCCAAATACATGGCGGGTGCTGAACAACAAAATTGTTTAATCATTTACCGAATTTTATATGATTTACAGACGTCTGCCATAGGAGAGCCACTTGACAAAGTGCTTGAACGGAAAGAGGCGACGGTAGTAGATTTTCAGCAGCTCCGACAGAGAGCCGCTGTCGAACTTCGGCGCTACAGCTTCGCTAGCAGCAGCCATACTCGCGATGGTGGACAAATCTTTCGCGCTCGAAATCTTAAATTTAAAACAAGCGCTTCTTGCGTATTAACGCCATGTACTGTATAAGGATATTTGAGCGAGCTAACACGATATGTCGTTTATAGGTGGTACGAAGGTCAATGCAGAATACGAATGTCTAATGATTAATGGGACGGGCACCTTCGCTTTCTTCAACTCCAATTCCCACACGAAAAGTAGCAGTCTGCTCTGCGTGCTCACTTTGCGTGCGTGCGCGGCGGTGACGGACGCGTTCGCTACTTGAGTTCCCTCTGCCCCTGACCTAGCGCATCTACTACGCACCACGGCCACTCGTTGCATGATGTGTTGTCGCATTTCTGTCGACACGACTAACTAACCACGCTATTATTCGTCAAAAAACCACCTGAGCGAACAAAGGCGCGCGGGCGTTAGCGACGCGCCATCGATATACATAAATACTGGAGCACCAAAATCAACAGATCAACAAACAAAGCCACCGTAGGGCATTCAATTCACATGTTGTGGGGGCGCAGTCAACGTTCACTACCTACACAAGGAGGGAGGGAAGAAAGGGCACGTTATATACTGCATAGGGTGTTTCGATAGTGTTCTGTCTAGAAACAGTTAATAGCCGAGTTGTGGACCCGGGGCCTATCCATACTGAAAGACACGCGCCCTAAGAAGCAACCGACAAAGCGCGCCGCCACAAATCACAAACAAGCGTGGGCGGCGTACAAATGCGCGTGCGTCAGCGCGCCTGTAGTCGACGGCGTCGCGAGCTGCGCGCGCGCTGTCGCGGTGGCTCGGCGTCGGCAGCGCGCGTGGACGCGCGAAGTTTGCGGTCGCTGTAGACGGTGCGGTAGCGCGACTCGAAGTCGAAGCGGCGCTGCAGCTCGCGCGCAACCGCCGCGTCGTCCACCGTCGGCGTCTCGGCGCCGCTCGCACCCTCGGCGGGGCGGACAGCCGCCGTCGGACTTCCCAAAACGAATTCGCCACTCCCTCCGTCGACGGCGCCGCCTTCCGCTTGTCGACACGGCGCGTCGTCAGGCACTTCGACAGGCAGGGACGAGAGGTCGAGACTGGGCACGCGGACGACCACTCTTTCGGCAGATGGCGCGGCATTGCCGTCGTCAGCAGCAAATGAGGCAGCGGGCTGACCGTCGACTTCTCGGCTTGCCACGGAAGGGGAAGAGATGTCGACGCTCTCACGACCCTCCTCGTCGACTAGGGCTCCTCGGACGACGGTCGACGACTCGTCTTCCTGTCGACAGTCGACATTCGTCGCCTCCACCGACAACGAGGAGACGTCGACGCTGTCTTCGTTGACGACCACTCGCTCGGCCGCGGCCAAGCTGTCGACATTCTCTCCGGTCGCCCCCTGACTGTCGACATTCTCGCAGATGTCGGACGCCCGACACTCCCAAGTGTCCCCCTCTGCGTTCGTCGACTCGCAGTCGGCAGCGCTTGTCGACGTCGCCGTCGGCGCCTCATCGCCACGCCGCGTCGACTCGTCAGCCTGAACCGACTGTGGCTGAGTCCTGACCAACTGTTTCCTTCCAGCATGCAAAAATAAAAATTAAAAAAAATAGGAGCTCACGTCGGTCGTCATCGCCGACGTGCCCTCGGCGGCGAAGGTCGTCGTCTGCGCGGCATCCGAAATGTCGACAGCGGCTGACTGGGGAAGACGGTTCAACGCCGGCGTACTAAACATAGGTTCGGTTTAGAGGGGGGGGCGTATGCTCTCAACTGGCGGGACTGACCCCCCCCCTTGCTGGCTAGTGCCAAATCCAGGGAAACCGCATCTTCTGCTTGATAAAATTGTGTGTTTTTGCGACCATGCTAGTGTTTTATCACCAAAAAGTAAAGACACCAAAATGACAATAGATAACTTTGGGCAGAATTTTTAAATTCAAGCAATCGCCCTGTAATTTTTTTTAAATTCGTACCCGGGTTTCGTCAGCGTTTGCTTTAAAACCCCCCCATTTCGAGACCCTACAACCCCCCCCCCCCTTCTAGCCTCCAGCCAGACACAATCGGCAGCTACGGTCCTAAACGGGCGCGCAATACATACATGGCTGCGACTGCGACAAGCGCACCTACTATCTACCGTACCTGGTGAACGTGGGCGGCGAGATCGGGTAGAAGGACTTGCTGAAACAAAGAGAAACTGCCACTTTGCAGCAGGTACTCTCAAAAAGTCGTGCGCTCACAATCGCTCCTCCACGGTCAGTTTCACGAGTTTTGGCGAGGTGACGAGGTAGGTCCGGCGTCGCCTGTCGGCGCGCTCGTCGACAGCTGTCGTCGTCGTCGTCGTCAGATCATCGTCCTTGTCAGCCCGACCTGTCGGCTTGGGCGACACGCGAAGGGGCAACGGCAGCGCCGCCGCCTCTTCGCCCCCCACCGCCATGCGACGCCGCCGCTTCGCCGGAGACGGCGGCGCGGCCGCTATCGGGCGGAAACGACTGAAAAGGAAAACAGCTGGCGTCTGGCGAAGTTCTTCGAAGCGCGAACTCCAGGAAAAGAACGCTTCGGCCACCTCAGACAGTCGTCGTCGAGCTCCCAGTCTCTCTGCGAAGGGCCGGCTGCCGACACGAGCGACTGCTGCTGAGAGATTCTGTCCTGAAGCGACGAATTGCGGACGCATATCGGCAGATTATGAGTCCGCAGCAGGGCAAGGCTGGCCAGCAGCAAGCAGCCACGCACGGTCGACTGGCCAGGAGCGGCGGCTTGTGGAGCGGCGGGCTCGAAGGCGGGGTTGTCGAACTCTGGGGAGGCGGAGGGCGTCGCCGCCGCCGTCGCCGCTTTCTCGGACGCGACGGGAGTGGGCAGACGGAAGCGCGGCGGCGACGCGCACGACGCGCCCAGCTCCGGCGAGGGCTGCGAGGCTGCAACGTCTGACACTGTAGTGTGACACGCGTCCACACACTCCCAGGAGCAGCGCATGCGCGCGCACCGTTGTCCCCTGCAAAGTATTCTGGGGAGAACTGCTTGAGCCACTGCTGGTAGATGAGCCGCGACCGCTCGCGACGCTCCTCGCTCAGCGCGCCGCCGTGAAAGGTGAGGCCCTCGCGGAGCAGGAACCGACACTGCTCCAGCACCATCTCGCCCTCCCCTCCGCCCTCGTCGCCGCCCTCCTCCTCCTCAGCTCCTGCTCGTCGCGACGGCGGCGGCGCCGACAGACGCGAAGGGCCCGGGCCGGCGGGGCCAGGGGAGACAGCGAAGTCGACCCGATGCTCGTCGGCCTTTCCCGTCTCGGCGTTGTCGACAGCGGCTGCGTTCGTGCAAGCGCCTTGCGCTGCCTGGTGCTGGCGCAGTCGCTTGAATTCCTACATGGGCAGCATGAGGCGCACACTTAACATTCCCAAAGAACCCGGCGAGGTCGCTCACCCGAATGTCCTTTTTGGCGTACTTGAATGTGCTGTTGCGGGGCTTGTCTGCCGGCTCGTAGGCGAAGATCTCCTCTGGCTGGCCGTGCACGGAGAAGAGGCTGTCGACGCTGTCGGCAGAGCTGTCGGGGTTCGGGTCGACAGCGGACGTGTCGGCAGAGGCGCTGCCCGCCAGCGCAGCCGCCTCCGCCAGCCGACTGCGCGTCGTCTCGTCGACGTCGCTGTCGTCAGCCGACGTCTGGCCCATCAGCTGCTGCAACGACACACACACACACTCTCCCAGGCCTGCTCGGATGGTTATCACGCCATAACATAGGCCCCCACGGAAATTCGGTAAGGGGGGGGGGGGGGTCTGAGAAAAGTGGGCATCATGGTAGTGCCGTCCTCAACGGTCCGCTGGGTGTCGTCCGACAGTAGATGTCGGAGCTGTTCTCGGGATTCCTGCTGCTCTCTACCAACACGGCTCAGCGCCAAGACCAGAGCCCAACTACCAACCGACACGGCCCCCCAGCAGGACAAGACGTTGAGCAGCAACGGCGACGAGCGACAACAACAGCTTCTCTGATAAGCACTGGTATCAGTGAATCGGGCCAGTGAATCCGGACAACAACAACGGCTAGGGGCTGAGTGAACCACTCTACCCTCCACTCCACCGCATATGGGCATTGTTCAGGTTGGGTTGGTGTTTTAAATTTTTTTGTTTTTTTTTTTAAATTTTTTTTTTTTTTTTTTTTTTTTGTTGGTTTTTTTTTTTTTTTTTAAATTTTTTCTGTTTTGGGGTAGTTTTGGTTTGTGGGGGAAAAGGGGGTTTAGGGTGTTGGTGTTTGGTGTTTTTTGTATATTGCTTTTTAGCCCAAAATGTTCTTTTTGGGGTTCCCCAGTTGTTCCCAACATAGTGCGATACCGTCCGCCATTTGAGGCAGCGGCTTTGTCCCATTTGACTAGAACGATGCTAAATATGCTTCTAAAGGCTTTAGGGAAGCACTAGTCTTGTGTTTGCACTCTAATAGGCTAAAAGTATCTTATAGTACAGGTATTTGGCACCAATGATGGCTCCTATGTCATTTTTTTTTTTTTTTTTTTTTTTTTTTCCTGGGTATGTCGCAGGTGTTCAGCAGCGCAAGAAAGCAGCCAACCGCACCCGTGCCAGTTTCCTCGCGGCCCTCCACTGTTTGGCGTCGTAGGCGGCGTTGAATTGGTCGAAGAGGTGCAACTTGGAGATCAGCGCCGTCGACAGCTCCTCCTCCCGAGCCCTCTCCGCCGAGACGCGTCGCTCCTCCTTCACAACATTCGGCTAATTACAAAGATAATATACAGATAAGAAAAATAGCCGCACAGTTTCCATTTGGGCGCGAAACTCGGCGCCGATGTCTCCAGGTCGACAGTCAGCGTAGGACGACCGCTGGCGCTCTTCGGCCAGCGTCTCGTCTGGAAACACAACCACACATGCACAACAAGAAAAATAAGAAACAGAAACAAAACAGAACCCAGTTTCGGACAGGCGCCCAGCTGTTGTCGCTGCTCGATTTCTTCGGAGAATTCGGCTCGTATGCGCTGCCAGAGGGGCCTGTCGATGAGCTCTTTCTGCAGCGTCGCCTTCCGCGCCCAGCCGCCGAAACGACAGCGGCACAGGCCGCAGAACAGTAGAGCGTTCTGAATTGGTTTTTTGCTTTTGGATGCTAGCAAAAATAGAAAAAAACATTCGAAAACCTTGACGGCTCCGTGAAAGCAGTCGAGACAGAAGGAGTGACGACAGGGCAGCGTCACGGGCTCTATTAGTAGCGACAAGCAGATGGGGCAATCGAACTGCTTCCGTTTCGAGGCGATCAACAGATCCTCGGTCGAACCCGAGATTCGCTTTCGGGACCTTTCCAGCGCGGCGCCTCTCCCTGCCGACTTTGATGAACCTCGCGGACGACCGCGCCTACCCGGCATTCACTTGGCTTTCCTGAGATCGGAGCGAAAAAAACAATTTTAAACGAACGCGAAACAACACGTTAATTCTTGTTTATCGATTTGGCAAAACACACATGAGATTGTTTGAATTTGCGCTAAAATGCGTATAAATATTATTTTCGAAAGGAATTTGCGTGCATCACAACGCAACTACGAGAATTGTTAGCATTTCTCATTGTAACTGCTTGGACATGCTCTGAGTTTACATATTATATTTGCATATTAATTGTAGAAACTTCGTTCTTTGCTGTTCCATTTCTTTATGCTATATTTAACCTCTCTGCTCTGTACACATTTGTAGCTGGAGTATCGACGCGCGCTGTGTGGCTTCAGTGGGTGATAGTCAATCGTCGAACGCGACTCGGCCAGCCGCAGTGTTCGAGTTCCCCCAACCCAGGGTCCCTGATCATGGGATGGTTAAAGTCTGGCGGCTGCAGCACTCTGTGTCGCCTTGGAGAAATAAACGAAACTACGAAACCAGGTAAATATATGTGGTGGTTATGTGGTCGCTTTTCAGGCGTGTATAAGGGCGTGCGTGCACACAACACAATTCACGGCACCAATGCCACAACCACAGAGAAGTGAGCAGACGTGCGTTTGATATTCAGAATCGGGGCCAAGTGCAGGAGAGGTTGCGACGCGGCGTGGATAAGCCGAAACTGGGTCGGGTATGCGGAGCGAAGGGCGGCTAACTGTAATACGGTGAAGTCATCATGCAGATCATAGAGCGGTAGATGGCAAGCTGAGACGGCCTTTGGGAGAGATCTCGGTCATCCTATATCGATTCGGAAACCAATTTTCCGCTGATTCACACCTGGAGTACTGCAGCTATAGACTGACCGTAGGGTCTCGCCAGTCTTGGAACTGGAGCGCAAGTGGCTAAGACTGGCGTCGTTCAGCGTCGACGTCCGCGGGCCTCGCCTCGCCGACCGTTGCACCTTATACCGGTACCACCTCCGCTTCAGGGCAGTACGAACCTGCACCATGGCGTGATTTCCCAATTAAACATACAGTTCATTGTCACATCCACAAGCGACACCCACCAACCTCGTTATTGACGAAGCACACGACCACCGCGACTGCGAAGCCCTGAGAAGCGGAATTTTCCCAACACTTCGAACGAACTTTGTAGGAGAAAGTGGTGTACCTGCCCAGCGCTCCAGAAGCTCTCAACTAGGTTCCAAGCAAAGAGAACCGTCTCATTGTGAACCCAGCGTTTGCTGTTCAGCGCTGTGACGGCGAACGGCACGCCCAGCAGTGGGAACAGGATGAGCAGCGCTCGCAACAGCGCGCTGCAAGGCGCGCTGCACAGTGCACACCCTCTGGTCCTGTCTCTGCCACCGTTTGCTCTTTGCATTCCTTTACCGAATCTGAATCAATCTTGGCGGGTTGTTGCCCAGAAGGTCGTGCGTAGGCGAGCTGGGCTCCTTGGCCTTGCGGTAGACCGTCCACACGATGTTGAGAAGAAACGCCAGGTTCAACTGAGCATTTCAACTGGGCAATTATGTTCACCAAATAACCAGAACCAACAAAATACACTTACCAGCAGCACAACAAGTGTAAAACAGCCGTAGATCCACCAAAGTGGAGAGATTGAATAGTTCCAGCAGCTATAACAAAGTTGAAAGCACCATGCAAACAACAGAAAACCGCGTTCAGACTAACTTGAAAAGTTGCTCCGTGTGAAGAACACACGTCGTTCTGTAGTAGGTGTAAAGCAACGTTGGCACGAACGGCGCGACTAAAATGAACAAACTCTTGGTTGTAAAATTCTTAAAATTTCCACAAACGTTCTACCCCATCCAAAGGTCCACAAGACCCAGAAGAGTCGTTTTTCGTTGAACTCCGTGAAACAAAGCAACGCCTGCAGATAGCAGCCTTCGCAGAACATCCACGCGTACGTACACAGTTTGAAGTGCATTTTGCCCACTTGTACCAGTTTGCAGAGGGACTAAATGTGCCGTAGTAGTTCATCACAGACGTACCGTACGTATACGGTACTCACAAAATTGGGCGTCCTGTCCTCTTCATAAAATAGCCGACCCTCCAGCAGCAACGAATCGACGTTCAGCATGACGTGCACGGAAATGGTCAGTAGCAACGCGAGAAAGAAGTTCTGGTGGATGGTGACGCGATAGCAGCGCAGCGTCCTAGGTAATTCAATTTTCATTAAATCAGGCACTGCATCATCACTGCTCTCGCTAGCCTCATGGAAGTGAACATGACGAAACCGCAAAGGAGCGCCAGCCAGGAGACCGTGTAAAGGAGGATCTGCATGATGGAGACGATCTGGTGGTGATCCTCTTCGTCCTAGAATCGAACCACTCGGTGCGAGGCGCCGCGCACTCGAGGAATGCGCGCGCGGAGGTGCTGACGGTGTCGTGGAGGAAGCACTGCGCGTAGTTGACCCATTCGGAGCCTTGCGCGTTCACCCACCACGTGCCGTTCGAGGTGCACTGCTTGCGCACCACTGCAACGAACGAGGGCGCCGCGTGATTTTGCGCTGACTGCGCTCAACTACACGCAACCGCAACACCGATTACGGTACTCGGTTCTACGCTGTGTCAACATATATACTGTAGATACTGTAGATGTACAGTACCTAAGTGCATTTCGTATACTAAATACATGTATGCGCATACATTACTGAACGATTCAAGTACACACAGTGTACTGTACTACTCGGTACATGTGCCTTGCCTAGGCTAAAGAAATTTACCATTTACATGTCAAATGACTTCCCATCCCGGCATCGACATTCGTCCATCCCTCCACCTTAGAGTTCAGGTCCCCCTCTCCTAAGCCTACGGAGCACCACAGCCGCAAGAGATGAGCATTTGTCGGCGGGAATTCGAGGATTAGCGTCGTGAGACGTGCCGAGGGCGTCCTTCATATGCGCCATGACGCTGTAGCCGGCGTAGGTGTCGGGACAGGAGGCGACGGCGGTCGCGTTGGCCGCCGTGTAGTTCCAACACGTGAACGCGCCGTCCATCTTCGCCGGGCAATAGTCTGCGCGCACGCGTCCGTCCGTCCGTTCGTCTGTGCGCACGCACACTCCCCTCCCACGGTGTACCGGCGCGACGCCAGCGTTCGACGGAGCGCAGGCAGGTGGCGTTCTCGCGCTGGACGTAGAGGCGGGCGCGCCGCTCGAAGTCCTCCTGGCTGGCGCACTCCAAGCTCAGCAGCAAGCCCATTCTGCGACTACAGTATGTACTGCTGTCTGTGTAGCTGCTGACGAGCAGCTGTCGAACCGCTGTGTCGCTGACGACCGGAGCGCTGCCAAAAAACGTGGATGAAGATGAGGACGATGACGAGAGGGGGCTTGTTCCGCGCGTGTGGTCTGCGCGTCTCGCGCAATCAACGGACGCGCGGGAAAGGCGCCGACTGCCCGGCCTCGGTTAGTTGTCTTTTCGGCAGTGCGCGGGAAAATTGGATGGACTTTTTGCCGCCGGCCGCCGCTCACGAAGCCGCCACAAGCGCGGACCGCCGACGTTCGGTTCCGACAAACAGCCTAGGCACACGCACACACACACACACGCTCAGGCCGCAAGCACGATGTACGCGCTCGTGTATGTACAGCGTGGGCTTTGAATTTCAAATTAGCCGATCGCCGCCGCGCTATAGGTTAAGGTCGCGCGCTGGCGATTCAGAAATTGCGCCGGGCGCCGCGTTCGCGGCGCAGGGGGCCGGGCCGACGGCGTCGGCAATGACATTTGCTTGTTGTGGGCGACGGGCATAGAATGCCCAGGCTTTTGAAAGACATTTGGCAAATCCGCTGGCATTGCTACAGACGCCTCCTGATTTATGAGCTGTATGGACACTTCTAAATCTGGCCCGGCTCCGCCAGGAGACAAATAAAGACTTGGCAACATGTGGCCGCGACTGGAGGGCCGTCGGCGGTCAGACGCGAAAGCTATTCGAGACGCAAGGAAGGGGCGCTTTTAGAGCGCATTTTCGACGCCTCCGCTTGCCGAGACGGCTATAAGCGTCAATTGCCTCTCTCGCATTCCGGGCAGTCAAACGAGATAAGGCCCTTCGCGCCAGAGCGACCCGGCGCCGCTCATTTGTGCCACCGTTCTCGGCCACGCGTCTACGTTCCGCGCCCATTTCTCGCCGTTCGTCGGCGCGCAATTCAAAATACATGAGCGTCGTCGTCGTCGTCGTCGGCGCGGCAGCTTCTTGGGCGTGCCGCAATTGGACGCGTGACGTCACGCCGATGAAAAGACTCGAGACGGGAAAGAGGGCCCGGCCGACTGGGTCGGAGCCAGGGATCGTATAAATCATCAGGTGGAACTCCGTCGACGTCCCACGAGTCCGTTTGGTCTTTTAGAGACGCCTCGGCCGTCGGCCGCGGGCGGACAAGCACCCCGGAGGGGGGCGGAGAGGGTTATCGAAAACGCCCCCCGACCGCCGCTGTGCACTCTCGATGCTGGTGGTGTCCCTTTTCCAAACGGTCGCGCCGCCGCGACGCACAACAATGCCGGAGGAGGATGAGACGAGTTGATACGCCCAGATGGAGTAGTCGGCCACGAAAGCGGCAGCAGCAGCAGCCGATTTTCGACCAGCCGCCGCCGCAGCCGCCGCGTAGCAGCGGCACGTAGTATGTAGAGGAAAGTTTGAGGAGAATTGTTGGAGGCCCGCTCCGATTTGGCAGTCCCAGGACGAGAGAGACTGGCTGGCGCCTAGCGCCCGAGGTACCTAGGTATGTAGTAAGCGAGCCGTATCATACGCGTATCATACCACACTGCGCGACTGGCAGTGGCAACCCTGCCGTATTGCTACTCCTTGTACTGATGAACGAAGACCCATGCGCAAACGCAAGGCCATTAAATACAGCACAACACAACACAACATACGTGTGGGTGATTTGACCGCTAATTCTGTCCGCTCTATTCATGTTCCTTGAAGCGAGACTACCCCCCCTTTTGTAAGCTGTCGAGTGTGGTCACGATCACAATTGTAGCGACCTCAAGAGAAGAAAAGCTGCTTTTGTACCAAAATGCAAAACATTGCTATCGTTGTTTGAAGACAATGTCGGTGTCTTTGATTAGTGAATCACCCATTTCGCTAGTTTAAGAATATACCTTGCAAAAACATGATGACATCTAATCATCGGTGTTGCTTTCTTCACAGTGTTGCCGTCGCCTTTTCCGGTAGTCACGGTCAAGGGACATGCGGGCACGTGCATGCACAGTGCAATGCACTGCGTACAGCGATGCTAAATCGTGGATGTTGCGTGTAAAAATGTCATTGCTGCGATAAAAATGCGCATAGTAGTTCGCTTCAAGTCGACAGACGTGGCTGGACGTTCACTCGTACTAGTGAACGTTTATAACTGCCGGTTTCAGATCGCGAAGAGCTGTGCGGGCGGAGGTACGTCGCGATGCCGAAGTCGACGGCCGCGTACCGCAAGTTGCCGACGTCCGGGGAGGGTGCCTCGGAGTGCGTGGTCGACGAGGAACGAGACCAGCTCGGCGCCATACCCGACGTCGGCAACAGGCGCTCCCTCAAGCGCGCCAATCGCCACCGGGTGAGCAGAGGAGAGCAGACCACTCAACCCCCTCCCTCCCCCGTCCCAATTAGTCGTCGTGGTCCTCCGAGCATTGTAAGAACCGACCAGACGCCAATTGCTCGTTGCCGCCAGCGGCTCTTCCGAGCTGCCAGCCCGCCCACTCGGATCATAGTGACGCGACTGACGGTGCGCACTGCAAACGAGGAGCCTTCCGTTGAAATGTTGCTGCCGCAGTCAAAGATTAGCCTGGCCAGTGGACGTCTGTCTCCCGCCATTGTCCTGCACAAGAGATCAGCGGTGCGCAGACGAGCTATACTAATGACTAGCCTGTGTACTACCACACACACCTACTGTACACGTTTGTTTTTCTCTGGAAAGCGAGACCCTTTGGAGTGGGGGCTAAAAATAGACGTGAACCGATAGCAAGCGAGCAAGCCTTGTCGTGTCGCTCGCTCTTGAAGGGCTAATCGCATTTGTCGTATTGACGATCGAGAGTTGGTCGACGACGCCAAATTTCGACGCCCTTACCACCTCTTTGAAATCTCCTTTTGCCTCTTTGCGATCCAATAGTTTGCTAGAGATCGCATTAGCCGCTCAAGCAAGTACGCTTTGAGAAATCCTATCCACGGGATCCTTTCTCGTTCGTGTGACTTGAGGTCCGTTGACGTGGGAATGGGTTAATGGCTATGGGAGAGCGCTTAGTTAGGGCAGCGGCGTCTTGGGAGCGCCGTGGGCGCATCCCTGACCCCCATGGCGACCCCGCCAGAGTCGTCGTCGATTCATCATGTTGTTGGCGCCTCGACGCGCCGCCGACGCCCGCGCGTCGTCCTCGGCTCCAACTCGCTAGTGGCTGCCGCCACCGCCATGACGTCCTACATGACCTTCCCCGGACTCATACGACGCGAGCTCACGGGCGAGCCGCACCGACAGCGCTACAGCAGGACGCACAGCATTTTTGCGCTGGTATGGCCTCTCGGTCTGGTCCGCTTGTGCGGACGTGTGAACTTTTGTGCTCTCTCCGCAAACCATGTGGGTATGATATGTATTATGTACATGCATGTTCATGAAATCGGATGCTCAATCTCCTTCGCTCTACAAAAGACGCAGCGTGTGTGTGACATCAGTGCATCATCATTCCCGGTAGGGCGCTTGAACATGCAGTAGAGCGGGTATAAGGAAGAAATACCTATGTACGTACACATTGTAGTGAACACAACGTACACTACCTAGCGTTCATCAAAGGGGAGGACGAGGGTCGAGTATTGGTTCCAAGTTTCGGCTGTTGGTTGTTGTGTCGCGTGGGGGAAGGGAGGGGGGGGGGTGGGATCGAGAGGCGGCTCGTTCTTCGCGGCTGCTTGACGAGAGGAGTCGACGACGGCGAGAAGTCGGTGCCGAGACAAAGAGCGACTGCGGCGGCGCCGTCGCCGACGACGCCGACCGGAGCCCCAACCCGAAATAGCGGCTCGGGCGCGCGTAGAGCGGCGCCCACCGAATCAGAGCCCATTAGCGTCGCTCTCTAGACGTGTAGCTTTTCGGCGGCTTTTCCTGCTCGCGCGCGCGCCCGGGCGCGTCCACCGCGGCCGGTCGACTGACTCGGTCGGGCGGCTTTGATTTGGACCGCCAAATTAAGTCGATTCGATTCCATCGGGCACCCACGAGGCCCTTTTGCTGTATTTGGGCGCTGCCGTCGCTCCGCTGCTCTCTGCCGCCCTTCCTCCCGTCCGTGCGAGGCTGATACGTAGACGAGATGTTCGTGCGCAGCATCGCCAACCGCGTGCAGCACCGGGAGAACAGCGGCCTCCTCGGCTCCGCCTTTGAGACCATCCGCAAGACGCCCCTCCAGCAGACGCTCTACGAGCACAGAAGGCGGGCGCTCAGGGTACTACTTAGATATGCACTAATCATTGCCGGAGGAAAGATCCCCAGGCTGGCGTTTGATCCAAAATTTGATAAATTCGAAAATATGAAATTAGCTCAACGAAAAATACTGAAAATTTGCGCTGCCGTTTCAGGAAGCGGTCCAAGCGGCCCTCCCCAGGCCGTCGGAATTCCGGCCTCTGAATCAGTGGGAGATCAATGACCTCATCGCGAACAGCACTTTGGGCACAATCGATCGGGTGGGCTCCGTTCCGCCTTGCTAGCTCAAATTCCCTAGGCTAGAGTGGAACGGGAGATGGGGTTCAGCTGCCCGAGGCCGGGAGCCCTTCTTCGGAGAAGCCGCCGCAGCTGCGCGTCGACGCGGACGACACGAGCGGCGGCTCGCGACTGCCCACGGCGCAGGACGTGCACGCCGACCATATCGAGAGTCGCCTGCAGCGGGACGACGACGACGACGCCAGAGGATGGAGCAAGGTGGCCGGTCGAGTGGCGAGCCCCGGTCGTCAGATCTTGTCTTTGTTCAGTACGCCAAGCTGATTCTGCCGCACGTCGGCCTCGTGCTGCTGGCGACGACGTACACGCTGATCGGCGCCACCTTCTTCTACAACATCGAGCTGCCCAACGAGCTGCAGACGAAACGGCAGCGACTCGTCGAGCTGGAGCTTTTCAAGGAGTCCTGGCTCGAGCAGGCGTACAACCTGTCGAGAAATGGAGCCTCCACGCTCGACGGCTGGAAGAACGAGACGCGGCTCGGCCTCAACAATCTCACCGACCAACTTTTCATGGCGTTCGAGCAGACCAAGCTCAACTCTACCGAGCTGAAGCACAACGAGACTATGGCCATTTGGACTTTCTCCACGTCCATCTTCTTCGCGGTCACCGTGGTCACAACGATCGGTGAGCTATGCTGCACATGCAATTTTTTTCCTGCGCGGCGCGCCATGCGGTGCTTCGATGCGCAGGCTACGGAAATCCCGTGCCCGTCACCAACATCGGCCGCATGTTCTGCATCGTCTTCGCCCTGTTCGGCATCCCGCTGACGCTCGTCACGATCGCCGACATCGGCAAGTTCTTCGCCGAGCACCTCATCTACCTCTACGGCAAGTATCTGGAGCTGAAGCACGCCGCCTCGCTGCGCTGGACCTTCCTGCGGAAGAAGGCCGAGGCCGAGCACGTCTGTGCCCACTGCCAGAGTCACGGAGGCGTCGTCGACCTCATCGAAGAGAAACGAATACCGGCCACGCTTGTCATCACCATTCTCATCCTCTATACGGCGCTAGGAGGACTGCTCATGACTCAGCTACAGCCAAACTGGAACTTCCTCACCAGCTTCTACTACAGCTTCATCACCATGACCACCGTAAGTTGTAAGAGCAAAGAAAAATTCGGCGTTATTTTGGAAAACCTATTTCAATCGTACCGAGTAACGACTACACTTCTCAGGTGGGCTTTGGTGACCTCATGCCCAGGAAGGACGCCTACATGTTCGTGATCCTCTTGTACATACTGCTCGGTCTCGCGATCACGACCATGTGCATCGACTTGGTCGGCGTGCAATACATTCGCAAGATCCACTACATGGGCCGCAAGATCCAGGACGCCAAGTCGGCCCTCGCCATCGTCGGCGGCAAGGTGACCGGTCGCCATCGGTCAGAGTAGCGACGTGCACAGCACAAAATGGTCCTAAATACCCGCCCAGGTGGTGCTCGTGAGCGACCTCTACTCGAGTCTCGTGCAAAAGTGGGCGCGCGAGGGCCAGGAGAAGCTGCTGCTGGACCGCGCCTACTTCGACCGCTTCATCCTGCCGTACATTCCGCGCGACATCCGCTTCATCCGCTACATCGACAAGGCCGAGGTGAGCGTCAGCAGCAGCATCGCCAGCTTCTCCGAGCTCTACGCCAGCAACTGCCCCTGCTGTCGGGACCGACACAGCAGCGCCGACGGCCCCCCACCGCCCCCGCCCAACGGGCTCGCGGCCGCCAGGCCGAGCAGGCGCGACAGCGTCGTCAGCGTCAAGCAGACGCGCAACCGTGGCGACTACAACGCTCTCTGATCTCAACCGTGTTCCGTGCACGCACCGATGTGATACCGAGGTGTTGCGAACTGAGCTCTTCTTGTCCTCTTTCACACACAAGTCACGATGGTGAGTGACTACAGTTGAGTCGTCGCAAGAAAGCACTGTCGCGTAAGCACAGAAACGGAAGAAGCTGGTTTTGCGTGACAGAAAAGGGGAGGAGGGAACGACAATGTGTACAGAGCAGAGAGCATAAAGCATAAAGAAATCGATCAGCGGAGAACACACAGAAGTTTTACAAGCACAGAACAGACGCTGCAATGCATATGCAAATTTGTCCGGCAATGATGCTTGCTATGATGCTACCATATCTCGCGGTTGCATTGTGTTGTATTCAAATTAGTTCAAACATGATAAATGTATTTGCGCAGAAATGTATGCGCATTTTAGCGCGAATTCAAACATTCTCATGACTTTCGCGAAATCGATAAACAAGAATTAACGCGTTCCCTTGTGTTGTTTCGCGTTCCTTTTAATTTTTTTTCACTCCGATCTCAGGAAAACCAAGTGAATGCCGGGTAGGCGCGGTCGTCCGCGAGGTCCATCGGCAGGGAGAGGCGCCGCGCTGGAAAGGTCCCGAAAGCGATTCCCGAGTTCGACCGAGGATCTGTTGATCGCCTCGAAACGGAAGCAGTTCGATTGCCCCATCTGCTTGTCGCTACTAATAGAGCCCGTGACGCTGCCCTGTCGTCACTCCTTCTGTCTCGACTGCTTTCACGGAGCCGTCAAGGTTTTCGAGTGTTTTTTTTAATATTTTTAGCATCCAAAACCAAAAAAAAATTCAGAACGCTCTGCTTTTCTGCGGCCTGTGCCGCTGTCGGTTCGGGGGCTGGGCGCGGAAGGCGACGCTGCAGAAAGAGCTCATCGACAGGCCCCTCTGGCAGCGCATACGAGCCGAATTCTCCGAAGAAATCGAGCAGCGACAACAGCTGGGCGCCTGTCCTAAACTGGGTTCTGTTTTGTTTCTGTTTCTTATTTTTCTTGTTGTGCATGTGTGGTTGTGTTTCCAGACGAGACGCTGGCCGAAGAGCGCCAGCGGTCGTCCTACGCTGACTGTCGACCTGGAGACATCGGCGCCGAGTTTCGCGCCCAAATGGAAACTGTGCGACAATTTTTTTGTTATTTATTTTTGTAATTAGCGGAATGTTGTGAAGGAGGAGCGCCGCGTCTCGGCGGAGAGGGCTCGGGAGGAGGAGCTGTCGACGGCGCTGATCTCCAAGTTGCACCTCTTCGACCAATTCAACGCCGCCTACGACGCCAAACAGTGGAGGGCCGCGAGGAAACTGGCACGGGTGCGGTTGGCTGCTTTCTTGCGCTGCTGAACACCTGCGACATACCGTACTTGAACAATGCCCATATGCGGTGGAGTGGAGGGTAGAGTGGTTCACTCAGCCCCTAGCCGTTGTTGTTGTCCGATTCACTGGTCCGATTCACTGATACTTATCAGAGAAGCTGTTGTTGTCGCTCGTCGCCGTTGCTGCTCAACGTCTTGTCCTGCTGGGGGCCCTGTCGGTTGATGGTTGGGCTCTGGTCTTGGCGCTGAGCCGTGTTGGTAGAGAGCAGCAGGAATCCCGAGAACAGGTCCGACATCTACTGTCGGACGACACCCAGCGGACCGTTGCAGCAGCTGATGGGCCAGACGTCGGCGGACGACAGCGACGTGGACGAGACGACGCGCAGTCGGCTGGCGGAGGCGGCTGCCCTGGCGGGCAGCGCCTCTGCCGACACCTCCGCTGTCGACCCGAACCTCGACAGCTCTGCCGACAGCGTCGACAGCCTCTTCTCCGTGCACGGCCAGCCAGAGGAAATCTTTGCCTACGAGCCGGCAGACAAGCCCCGCAACAGCACATTCAAGTACGCCAAAAAGGACATTCGGGTGAGCGACCTCGCCGGGTTCTTTGGGAATGTTGTTAAGTGTGCGCCTCATGCTGCCCATGTAGGAATTCAAGCGACTGCGCCAGCACCAGGCAGCGCAAGGCGCTTGCACGAACGCAGCTGCTGCCGACAACGCCGAGGCGGGAAAGACCGACGAGCGTCGGGTCGGCGCGGACGGCGGTGTCGACGTCGCCGTCTCCCGTGGCCCCGCCGGCCCGGGCCCTTCGCGTCTGTCGGCGCCGCCGTCGCGACCAGCAGGAGCTGAGGAGGAGGGCGGCGACGAGGGCGGAGGGGAGGGCGAGATGGTGCTGGAGCAGTGTCGGTTCCTGCTCCGCGAGGGCCTCACCTTTCACGGCGGCGCGCTGAGCGAGGAGCGTCGCGAGCGGTCGCGGCTCATCTACCAGCAGTGGCTCAAGCAGTTCTCCCCAGAATACTTTGCAGGGGACAACGGTGCGCGCGCATGCGCTGCTCAGTGTGTGGATGCGCGCGTCACAGTGTCAGACGTTGCAGCCTCGCAGCCCTCGCCGGAGCTGGGCGCGTCGTGCGCGTCGCCGCCGCGCTTCCGTCTGCCCACTCCCGTCGCGTCCGAGAAAGCGGCGACGGCGGCGACGCCCTCTGACTCCCCAGAGTTCGACAACCCCGCCTTCGAGCCCGCCGCTCCACAAGCCGCCGCTCCTGGCCAGTCGACCGTGCGTTGCTGCTTGCTGCTGACCAGCCTTGCCCTGCTGCTGACTCATAATCTGCCGATATGATGCGTCCGCAATTCATCGCTTCAGGACAGAACCTCTCGGCAGCAGTCGCTCGTGTCGGCAGCCGGCCCGTCGCAGAGAGACTGGGAGCTCGACGACGACTGTCTGAGGTGGCCGAAGCGTTCTTTTCCTGGAGTTCGCGCTTCGAAGAACTTCGCCAGACGCCAGCTGTTTTCCTTTTCAGTCGTTTCCGCCCGATAGCGGCCGCGCCGCCGTCTCCGGCGAAGCGGCGGCGTCGCATGGCGGTGGGGGGCGAAGAGGCGGCGGCGCTGCCGTTGCCCCTTCGCGTGTCGCCCAAGCCGACAGGTCGGGCTGACAAGGACGATGATCTGACGACGACGACGACGACGACGACAGCTGTCGACGAGCACGCCGACAGGCGACGTCGGACGTACCTCGTCGCCTCGCCGAAATTCCAAAAGCTGACGGCGGAGGAGCGATTGTGAGCGCGTGACTCTTTGAGGGTACCGGCTGCAAAGTCGCACTTTTTCTTCTTTTTTTTCAGGAAGTCCTTCTACCCGATCTCGCCGCCGACGTTCACCAGGTACGGTAGATAGTAGGTGCGCTTGTCGCAGTCGCAGCCATGTATGTATTGCGCGCCCGTTTAGGACCGTAGCTGCCGATTGTGTCTGGCTGGAGGCTAGAAGGGGGGGGGGGGTTGTAGGGTCTCGAAAAGGGGGGTGTTAAAGCAAACGCTGACGAAACCCCGGATACGACAAAAAAAAAATACAGGGCGATTGCTTGAATTTAAAAATTCTGCCCCAAAGTTATCTAGTGTCATTTTGGTGTCTCTACTCTTTGGTGATAAAACACTAGCATGGTCGCAAAAACACGCAATTTTATCAAGCAGAAGATGCGGTTTTCCTGGATTTGCCAATAGCCAGCAATGGGGGGGGGGGGGGTCAGTCCCGCCAGTTGAGAGCATTCCCTCCTCCAACCGAATCTATATGTTTAGCACGCCGGCGGTAAACCGTCTTCCCCAGTCAGCCACTGTCGACATTTCGGATGCCGCGCAGACGACGACCTTCGCCGCCGAGGGCACGTCGGCAATGACGACCGACGTGAGCTCCTATTTTTTTTTAATTTTTATTTTTGCATGCTGGAAGGAAACAGTTGGTCAGGACTCTGTCGGTTTAGGCTGACGAGTCGACGCGGCGTGGCGATGAGGCGGCGACGTCGACAAGCGCTGCCGACTGCGAGTCGACGAACGCAGAGGGGGACACTTGGGAGTGTCGGACGTCCGACATCTGCGAGAATGTCGACAGTCAGGGGGCGACCGGAGAGAATGTCGACAGCTTCGTGGACGCGGCCGAGCGAGTGGTCGTCCACGAAGACAGCGTCGACGTCTCCTCGTTGTCGGTGGAGACGACGAATGTCGACTGTCGACAGGAAGACGAGTCGTCGAGCGTCGTCCGAGGAGCCCTAGTCGACGAGGAGGGTCGTGAGAGCGTCGACATCTCTTCCCCTTCCGTGGCAAGCCGAGAGGTCGACAGTCAGCCCGCTGCCTTATTCGCCGCTGACGACGACAGTGCCGAGCCATCTGCCGAAAAAGTGGTCGTCCGCGAGCCCAGTCTCGACCTCTCGTCCCTGCCTGTCGAAGTGCCTGACGACGCGCCGTGTCGACAAGCGGAAGGCGGCGCCGTCGACGGAGGGAGTGGCGAATTCGTTTTGGAAAGTCCGACGGAGGCAGTCCGCGCTGCCGAGGGTGCGAGCGGCGCCGAGACGCCGACGGTGGACGACGCGGCGTTGGCGCGCGAGCTGCAGCGCCGCTTCGACTTCGAGTCGCGCTACCGCACCGTCTACAGCGACCGCAAACTTCGCGCGTCCACGCGCGCTGCCGACGCCGAGCCACCGCGACAGCGCGCGCGCAGCTCGCGACGCCGTCGACTGCAGGCGCGCTGACGCACGCGCATTTGTACGCCGCCCACGCTTGTTTGTGATTTGTGGCGACGCGTTTTGTCGGTTGCTTCGTAGGGCGCGTGTCTTTCACTACGGAGGCCCCCCGGTTCCACAACTCCGCTATTAACTGTTCCTAGACAGAACACCACCGAAACACCGTATGCAGTAACGTGCCCTTTGTTCCTTCCATCCCTCCTTGTGTAGGTAGTGAACGCTGACTGCGCCCTCACAACATGTGAATTGAATGCCCTACGGTGGCTTTGTTTGTTGATCTGTTGATTTTGGTGCTCCAGTATTTATGTATATCGGTGGCGCGTCGCTAACGCGCGCGCGCTTTTGTTCGCTCAGGTGGTTTTTTGACGAATAATAGCGTGGTTAGTTAGTCGTGTCGACCGACAACTACATGCCCATAAAACACATATAACACTATTAAACCTTGATGGAATTGAAGCGTCGTCCAACTACTGCACATCGCATTTGGGGAGCATCTGTGTGCTTTTCATCAAGCTCGATGGCTCGGTCTGAAGTTTCCCAGCAGTGCGCAAACAGCTCTGAAGACAGTATTGCATTGCGCCCCAGCATTGATGTGACTACCAGGAAATGAGATGTCAAATAAAATCTCGACAGAAGACTCCCAACGGTACATCGCTTCAATCCGAGCTCTGTTACTCGCGTATCAAAATCAACAGGCGTGAAGTATGGTTTCCTGCAATGAGAAATTCGTAGCCGTCGCCACGAGGGCGACTACTCAATACCTTCGACAGGTCTGCCCAAATGACACAGTCGTCGGTATTGGATTGAAAAACGAATCCATTGTGCAAATCCGCAGTGTCGAGCATCTGTATCGTTATTATTCCATTGTATGGTTCACGGTCAACCTTTTCCAGTCACTTGTGACGCTCTTTTTGATGCTACATTCCTTTGCATTGTGGCTGGGAAGGAAGACAAAGCTTTGCCAGCAGTTCTGCAGTTTGGACGGTGTCTACCGCGTACTGTACATGTGTAGTGTAAACCCTATAGTGTCAACGCAAGATTATTCTATTGTTGGTTAGTCAAGCTGCGCAAATGAATTGCTCTAGCCAATACCTGTAACTGGGGTGGGGTTTGGGGGTCCCCCCAGGTGCTGAGCTTGACCCTACCCACCTCCTCCCCTCAGGTTGTCCTGAACCCCCACACAGCCCCCCCCCCCAAGACTTTTGGAAACTTTCTACTACTCACTTTAATGCAAAATAAATGCGTTTTGTACAGTTTTTGAAGCAAAAATCGACCCAGAAGTACGTATATTGCATTATTTACAGTGCATTTTGACTAAAAAGTACCTATTTGCAGGTTTTTACAGCCTGTTCTTGACTACAGAACGACCAACAATTGCCTACTTTTCCTTCCTAGACACCCCCCTCCTCCAGTTTTTCACCCCCCCCCCCAGAAAGTGCTCGAACCCTTCCCCAGGGCCAATTCCCGGTTACAGGTATGCTCTAGCCGAGCAGACTGACACATCGATGTTCTCTGACTCGGACTGACTGCACCCCCCAATCTGCAGTGCCATGGACTTTTCGCCTTCACAAGAGTTTGGCAGACATTACATTCTGTCTTGCGTGGTTGCTCCCTATCAGTGCAGCGTTTCTGCACTTCTGCCTAACAATGGGTCAACCCTTGCAAATAGTGGTTGATTTGCGTTTTTTCACTATTACCGCATTGCTTTGTTCAATGGCTTCGAACACTGCGTTGGCTGCAATGAAAGCCGGTTCAGTCGTTGCACCATTTACGTACAAGAAATGGGCCTGCATTGTGCCATACGTTTTGTCGATTTTGAAAGGTGCTGTCCTCTTAATGTGACCTCTAAATTTGGCCCCATCGTTTCCAGGATACAGACCAACAGACAATCGGCAAACCTGTAAGACATTTAGATAGGTTTCCTGTCCGTGTGTTGTCCCCATCGCTATCAAAGATGCGATTCAATTCAGACGTTTCTCGTGGTGGTCGACTCGCTTATCGCCACATCGGTTGTATCTGTCGTCCTCTTCACGGATTACCCGGGCATTCTCGTCATCGCCGCCTCGCTGCTGTCTTTTTTCACAGTTTCAGCGGCCAATTTTTTGTTGTCGGTGACGCTGACGCGTTTCGCTCGAACCACACAGGACTTGGTGGGGCGCCAGAGCACAGGAATCAGTCCAATGCGGCTCTACTCCCAGGGCATGACCCAACTACTGTTGCTCGGCTACTGCGCTTGCTTTTACTATCTAAAACTTGCAAAAGACGAATGCGACTCAAAGCCGAATGGCGCAAAAAATGAATTGTATCATCTAATCTCCACTTTTCAGTTGTTCGCTAGGCCGTTGGCGGACATTTTGATTGACTTGTGCTTGGATTCTACCTTGCGCGCTTCTTTCATCTCTGTGCTATTGCTACCTGTACGTTGCTGTCGCTCGGTGGATTAACGAGCATGCGGTGATTGATTATTTTTGTTTTAGACCTATATGTACATAGCGGTAGGTCTATCAATCTATGGCAAGGTCTTGTGACAAACCAACCTACCGTAATTGCATTTAAACACCTACTGCGCGACGTCCTGTGTACACATTACAATGTAGTTCAGAGCGTCACCACTACTGTTCATGACCGCTGGCACACTCGGGTCGAATCAGAGTGCGTCGGGCGGGAAGAGAATGCGCTTGGGCGAAAGGTGCCCCGCACTCAGCTCAGACTCTCCACATGAGATCATAGGCGGCGTCTGGGGCGATGTCGGCGGAGTCGTAGGTGGACGAGAGGAAGTAGCGGCAGGCGCCGCCGACGCCCGCGTGCCTGTAGCCGCCGCACGTGCCGTTCGGCATGCGGAAGCAGAGCAGTCGGCAGCCCAGCTCCGTGACGGCGGAAGGCGCGTCGCAGCCGGGCACGTCCAGACGACCGCCAGTGACCACTCGCTGGAACAGCGCCGCTGGCCGAGACGGCGAAGGCTCCTGGCTGCCGCACTCTAAACTATCTGCATGCCGTACATGCGCGAGTGCGTGGGTGTTCGGAGCGCCAATCACTGCGCATACGGGTTGGGTAAAGGCTGGTTCACAATTAAATAACTTCCCATTGGTTTTGGTCTCGGTCTTTACTGATTGGCAGAGAAAGACCGAGACCGAGACCGATGGGAAGACAGTTAATAATTGTGAATCAGCCTTAAAAGCATATATGCGGAGTTGACAAATAGTACAAAGGGTTCCCAGAACTTACTTGACCTGGTGACGGGGTGGCGTAACCTGCGTAATGACGCGTAATCTGCGTAAACTCGCGCGCAGTTACATTAAACGGAGGCACTGCTGTTTTAAGCGTGGCGCACGAACTTTGACAACGGATGAACGGAGAATGGACGACATTTTTGCCATAATCCAACCAATTCTACGGACATGCGGAAAAGGGGGATGTCCACACTGACACATTGCTCGCGCTGTCCCATTCCCTTTCGACAAGTCCGACAGGACAACAATGGTCGACAGGCGCTGTGGAATCTTTCGGCCGCGCCCCGCCGTTCTCACATGAAAGAACGGACGAATGGATTGTTATCTGCGGACGAAGGACGCTTTTGCTAAGCAAGAGCAAAGGCAAGAGACGCTGCGGGGCGCACAACAGACATATTTGACCTCGCGCCGTGTCGGAAACACGAGACCGCATGGAACTTCACTTCGCCTACAAGGAACGCCGTGGCGATGCTTTGCAGCTACACTGCCTCGGCTGCGAGACTGGCAACCTCGCTGTCGGCGGACCAAAGGGGTACTAACGCGTCATTCGCGTCGACGCTGTTGAGAACGCTGAGTCGGCTCCTGTGCTCACTCCAAACCCCTACGAGGGTCGCCTCGGCGAACTGTCAGCCGCGTCCTCCAGGCCCCGCCTTGAAGGCCAGCCAGTGCAGCCACTGCATCGCGCCGCTACGAGCAACGTGCGAACGGGCACAATTACTCCTGCGCAGGCGAGAGACAATATGCGCAAAGCCCGGACTGCGGAACTGAAGCGGCCTGGAGCGTTTCCGCTGAGCCAGCCTAGTACATAAATACGCTGATCCATTCACAGCAGACCGGTACGCACGCCTGCCTCCGTTTAATGCAACTGCGCGCCGGATTACGCAGATTACGCGTCATTACGCAGGTTACGCCACCCCGTCACCAGGGTGGGTTGGGACACGGTACAAAGCACCTATAAATCCAGCGGTTGCCAGAGTAGAGAGCAAGCTGTACAAAACTACGAATCCAGCCAAGGAAAGGCTAGCCATTGCGCGGAATTATGACCAAATCGAAACTGGAAGCGACACGTATTTTATGTACGGCAACACGGCGCTGAGCTGGATATCTTAAACCGGACACCATGACAAATGTCAATGGGTAGCTAAGCTACAGTTCGATGCGCTGCTTTTATGAGTTGTTCAAAGGGCGTAAACCCTGCAGATGCGCTCTCATCATACGTTCGCAAAACACAAATGTAGAATATTGGAATTATGCAAATTTTACTTACCGTATGGGCGTAGGACAAAACACGCGCTCCGCGCTCCGCGCTCCGCGCTCCGCGCTGCGCTCGTGCGCTCGTGCGCTCCTGTGCTCGTATACGGTATTCTGAAAAAAGCAACCGCATTTCACAATTTTCCGCACGTAATACAATGTGTTGACACACTGTAGCATATGACAATGTTTATGGATGTTGCGACTATCCTGAAGATGCTGTGACCGATTCCACACTTGAATTTTGAACTGCGGATGACACTTGAACCAGTCGCATTCCGAGCACAACGAGCACAACAGCTCAACAGCACAGCACAACAAGAACAAGAACGCTACAACAACAATAAAAATGCATCGAAGGGGTCCCTTTTCGTCCGTTGGCGCCTCGTCGCTCGTCGTCGGAAGAGACGGACTGCAGGACGCCGTCATCTGGTCATTTCTTTTTGGTCTGCTCATTTTTTTTTATTCTAGGCAGTGGGTGGTGGTGCTGAGACGAGTTTTTCTCGGAACGGGACAAAAAGGTACGCGCACCGCGCAATTTATGACCATCGGCGGTGGGCTACGCACCTACAACCTTCTTAACGTATGTAGGGAGTTGAGATGTAGGCGCGCCTGCGCCGCTGCCTGGGGGGCGCTGGGCGGGCCGCGTGAGTCATGCTAGCTAGTGACACTCAGGGTGATTATTCCGCTTTCTAAATCGCCGCTCTTTATCGGCTGGGCCGCGGCAGCGTACAGCAAGTGCTCGCGCCGGAGCGCACGTCACAACGGGACGACCTGCGGGCGTACGCGCTCTCATTGCACCATTGGGTGTGTGCGTAAGGAGGGAAAAGCGCGCGCGAGAGAGAGACGAGAGAGATCAACAAGAGAGACGAGAGAGATCAACAGAGATCGAGAAAACGAGAGAACGCGACTAGGGGGTGGCACGCTGCGGTGGGCGGGGGGTTTTTTTTTTTTTTTGTGTGTTTTTTTTTTTTTTTTTTTTTTTTTTTTTTGGGGGGGGGGGGGGGGGGGGGGGGGGGGGGGGGGGGGGGGGGGGGGGGGGGGGGGGGGGGGGGGGGGGGGGGGGGGGGGGGGGGGGGGGGGGGGGGGGGGGGCGGCCGGGGAACAAAAGAAAAAGAAAAAAAAAAAAAAAAAAAAAAAAGAAAATAAAATAAAAAAAAAAATAAAAAAAAAAATAAAACAAAAAAAAAAAAAAAAAATTTATAAATTAAAAAAAAAAAAAAAAAAAAAAAAAAAAAAAAAAAAAAAAAAAAAAAAAAAAAAAAAAAAAATATTTTTTTTTTTTTTTCTTCTGCGCCGTCCAGCGCTCCATTCCCGCGGAGTCCTCGAAAGGGTGCCTCTCCTTGTGCACGAACACAACGTCAAACGGCGGCGGATCCTTCCAGCCGATTCGATTCTAGAGGGCGGCGTGAGAGAGGCACAAGAGAGGAGGGAGAGGCGCAAGTCTTCAGGGACCCTTCCAGCCCCAGCACTTTTTGGTGCTGTGCTGGCCGAGTTGCTCGGGCACCTTCTTTTCTTCCAGGAAGGCCTTGAGGCTCCTGATGACGAAGGGCTGCTGCCAGTTCCTGGAAGCGCTGCAACGGCGGCGCCGTGGCCGGCCTGCGGCACCCTCTGGAGCTCGTCCGCCGATGGCGCCATCGTCTGGCAGCCGCAGTCGCGGTCGAAGCGCTCGCCGCTCGCGCCAAAGAGGAAGGCCGGCGGCGCCACGTGGCCGATGTTTGTGGGCGCGATATTCGACGGCCCATCGAACCTCCCTTGCGTTTTCTTCTGGCCGGAATCTGTTTGAAGGGCTGGTGACTTGGCGGAGGACCATACGGTTACGGTACAATGGATATATACCTACCTACCGTCAATCATCTAATAGTGACCCCGGGTAAGAGGGTAAGAGGGTAATAGTGACCCCCGGGTAAGAGGAGGTTGAAACAATACAACCCCCGGGGGCACTATTCCAGGATTTACGTTAGGGTGCAGTGCTGGTAAATACAAGACCACCTCTGGACTTGATGTGCTTCAGAGCGGCGGCCGTGCTCTCTTGACGCGCCTTCTCGGCGGCGTTGAAGAGGTACGGCTGCAAGGCGCCGTTGTACTCGGCGACAGCCAAGGAGTGGGCGCAGAAGAATCGCTTGCGGGCATCAGCCCCTCTGGCATGAGCAGTCGAAGTTGAGCAGCTCGGCGTCTGACTGGACGCGCTTGTCCAGCCCCTCCTCCCTCCTGCTTCGTCATCACGGTGAAAGCGAACGGAATTTGGGGGTGGGGACGGATCAGTTCCTGTCTGTGGTGCTGCACGAAGCTGGCGGCCGCCTAGTCGATTCCTCCAGAAGCGTCAAGGCGTACGCACGAACAGGACTTCATCATCGTCGTCATCATGCACATGCCCATGCACATGGCGCCATCAGCACACCTTCCGGGAAGATCTCTTTGATCTGCCGCGTGGTCATCGAGAGACCGCTGCTGTCGGCCGAGCTGATCTTCTCCAAGGGCACAGCGACTGGGCACACGCGTCGCAGGACTGAGCGTTGGGCCTGTCGGCGAGGCCGCCCGTGCGGACTCGCTAATCGCCACCGGAGAACTCGCGGCCGCATATCTCAGCAACTGTCGCCTGAACTGATAATCCGTGGCCTTCATCACGAGGACGATCGGGTTACCCCCCCGCCCCCTTCTGGCCGCGGCCAGAGTGACTTAAAGTTGATAAAAGTGCCAAATTTTCGCCTGCTGCAAATTGGTTTAGCCAATTAAAATTGCCAAACCCAGCACCACCACCCACCGCCTAGAATAAAAAAAAATGAGCAGACCAAAAAGAAAAGACCAGATGACGGCGTCCTGCAGTCCGTCTCTGCCGACGACGAGCGACGAGCCGCCAACGGACGAAGGGGACCCCTTCGATGCATTTTTATTGTTGTTGTAGCGTTCTTGTTCTTGTTGTGCTGTGCTGTTGAGCTGTTGTGCTCGTTGTGCTCGGAATGCGACTGGTTCAAGTGTCATCCGCAGTTCAAAATTCAAGTGTGGAATCGGTCACAGCATCTTCAGGATAGTCGCAACATCCATAAACATTGTCGTTTTATGCTACAGTGTGTCAACACATTGTATTACGTGCGGAAAATTGTGAAATGCGGTTGCTTTTTTCAGAATACCGTATACGAGCGCACGAGCGCACGAGCGCACGAGCGCAG